>CAUYRH010006100.1:0-10522 GCA_963574655.1 Perodicticus potto
TTCATATAGTGATTAAAAGGCCATGAAGGCTATGTTAAATAGTTCAATGAAAATATTTCAGATTGTATATGAAGTCAGCACATTGTGCCCCATGATTGCACCAATGTACACAATTATGATTTAATAAAAATTTTTAAAAATGTAAAATAAAATGAAATAAAATTTAAAGGGCTACAAGGTACAGTCTCCCATACACCTAGACGCAGAGAAAAACTCAACAGTAATTTCTATCACCTATGACCAATCTTGGTAATAATTGGGAATTTGGAATTAAGAACTCAAGTGATACTGTTTTGCAAACATAAGCTAAAGTAAAAATTTCTACAAAAGAAAGTGTTGGTCCAAAGGTAGAGTAAGGAGCATTCTAATAAGATGCAATTATTTCTATAAAGTGAAGAGAAATGTGGGAGTACTGAGTAGCTTACGAAATGTACATGTGATACAAACCACAATTCCATCCCTTTGTATGTATCTACCCTGGAGAGACAAAGGTGTGCCTGAAGAGACGTGCACAAGAAGGTTCATGGCAAATCATGGCAACAGAATACTCTCATGGTTCAGCAACAAAAGATGGCTTACATGAGTCACTGTGCCTTCGTCCCACATAATATTGTAAGCAAGGACATGAGTGCCCTAGAAATGATGTATCCATATGATGAAGTATTAAAATATCAAAAAATTCGAAAGTTAGACAAGGAATCATCTTATATCCCGAAAGACTATATTGGCTTGAGGGTAGAGATCATAACAATGAGAACAGAAAAAACAAGAGTTGTGAAAGGACGCATAGATGATGTTAATACAGATGTAAAAATATACAAAGTGATTACACACTTCTACAGATTTGTGTACTGTGTGTGGGTCTACAGTACACAGTGTGTACTGTGTGAGTCTGTCTACACACATTTCAACATCCCAGCTTTCCCACCGGACAGGGCACTGGACCTCCGAGCTTAGCCTGCAGCCCCATCCAGCTTTCTCACATCCCTCAATACTCCCATGGTCTGTGTGAAGGGCCATGTGTCAAGTGCTGTGAACACCAATTCAAGGCAGTGGTGACTCGTGGAAAGACGAGAGGGGCTTGGGTGGTGGAAGGCCATGAAAAGCAGTATTTTTTTATTTCATTTTTTCGATAGTCAATTAGAAAAAGTAATGATATTTATTATAATATGCCTATGTGCATACAGAAGGGCTGTCTGGAAATTGTACAGTTATTATTAATACTATTTTTCAGGTTGCCTGGCTGGATATTTTCTGAACATCCCTAGATATGAAATATTTTATAATTCAAAGAAAAGCAATTGTCAATCTGCAGCTACTACTCAATCCATAGTCCTGCTGCATAGAGAAAAAATATCAAGTACTTCCTGTGTGTGCCTCTGGAGATTTTCCTTGCACATACAAGGCGAGCAGCTAGCTCTATCCATTTTCCGTCCTTACCCCTTCCCTATCTCCATCTTCATCTCTATCGCTACTTCTAGCCCTATACTCATCTCTCTGTTTCCCTCTCTCTGTTGTTCTAGCTCTCTTTCTACCTTTTTACTTAGATTTTAAAAAACCATATTCCAGACACTCATTCTTAACTGTGCATTAGGACACATTTAATCAAATTCTCTTACATTGCTTCCATGTCAACTCCTATCAATGCATTTTATTTTTTCTAATATTCACATGGATTTTCATGGATTTAATAGATCAGGATTACCATCCAGCACTTCGTCAATTATCATCCTGTCATTTATAGTATTTAGCTATTACAGACAAAGCTGCTTAAGTCTGCCTACTTTTGCATGAAATTTGTAAGGTAAATTCAAAGCAGTGGCATTTCTGTGTCATGATCATTTCCATATTTTGATAGAAATTAACGCTAAATATTGTCAAACTTCTTGAGTCCTGCTCACATGTGAAGAAAAATGTGTCATCGCATTGGGGAATTTAGTTATCTTTTAGCATAAGAACATTTTTACATAAACGTTATTCTTTTGGAAAAATCCCCCATAAAACTGTCTGGCCTCCTTCTTATTTAGGAGGCTATTTCAATATATTTTTTAAAAAATTTTTTCTCCATCACTAGTGTTCATTCCACTACATTTTATTTCTCTCTGCCGGGGTTATTTTGAAAACCTGTAGTTCCTAACATAGCCTAAAGGTTTTCCCATTTATGTGGACACAGTAACGCATAATTATTTCGTTTCCTCTGAGCCACTTCTATTAATATTTCTCTCCCTCACAATGTTGTGTACTTGTTCACTTGGCTCTTTTGTTTTTCTTGAGTTAACTACAACTTAGCTACGTTAATGCTACCATTGTCTTTCTCTCCTGTGTTTGTTCTTTTTTATGTGGACAACTGTGTGTGTGTCGCTGTGAAGGAAAGACCCACATTCCCTCCACCCTGAGTCTTGGGTGCAGACCTGCCGGGAGGAGATTCTCAGTTACCTTCTGTGCAGGGCAATCAAGTACACAGTGGAGCATCCACCTTGGCAACTAATCCCCCGTCTCGTTCATGTGCTTCCCTCCAGTGAGGACACAAATACATTCACACAACAGCTAATAATGGAGAAGAGATGAATAGGATCCTCATTTGAGGTTTCCTCAATGGGAGCATCAGTACTATATGGAAATTTGACTCACTGCTCAAGACCTGCCAGCTACATTGGTCCTGAGTCTGGTCTTTCTTGTCTCTTTTCTTAGGGTTCACAGACTGGGGGTTCATATCCTCCCTCCCACTAACTGCCTGGGTAATTATATTCCTCAATAATTCTGAGCTTTATTTTTTCTGTTTCTGAAATGTAGATTAAAATGTTATAACTATTTGAGAAATATCTAATTACATTTATAAGAACAGACGCCACAGCCTGGCACCTATTAAATACTGTGTGTGGGCATTATTGTTAAATTTCTGTAAGTTTTTTTCCTAAATGGAGAATGGTGAATGTGTTATGTTACAAGACCTGAGTTTAGAATCAGAAAAGAAAATTGGTATGTTTCTGTCTCCACATAACTCTGTGCCCTCTTTTACTCTTTTCTCCTCTTTTCTTCTTTCTCTTCTTCCCTCATTTTTCTCTTTCTTTACTTTATTTTTCTTTCTTTCTTAAAGAAGAAAACCAGAAATGAGCTTTGTCATGATATAATCACTGACGTGTCCGGTGTTGAGGAATGATGGAGTGTACCACCACTGTACTACAAAGCTGCACCTTCAAAATCTAAGCACTCTTTTAAAATAACACAAGATTTAGAAATTGAAAAGTAACCCTGAACACAAGAGCTGTATATCTTTTATCTATTGGCATTGAAAATGTCCATCTCTTCATGGCATTTATTTACGTGTTCTTAGAAAAAGTTGAAATGATAATAATCACTCATTAATTTCATTCAACTAGCAATTGAATTGAATGTGTGGAGCAACTACTTTCTTCTAGGAACTGTGTTATTGATAGCAAGCGGGGATACCTGGTAAAAATGTCATTAACCTCCATCACTCTCCACACACACTAATACAGAAGAAATTTAAAAATATAACAATCATATATTTAAAGGGAAAAAGCAAGTTACGAAGTAAATAAAATATTCTTTTTAGAAATCAGATATATCTATCATAATATTTTACCATTAAAAATAAATTTTGGTAAGTTTCACCTATACCCTTCTAAGATGACCGTAAATGTGCACACATCAATTACTCATTACTCTCCCTTCACCCATGATTACATTTATGTACACAACCATGATATAATTTTAAAAAAGGGAAAAAAAGATATATCTATCATATAAAAAAAATTTCTACTTGAATGGGTATTGAATGAAAGAGTTTTGCAAACACTGATGAAGTCTGGCACTTTCCTGCTCAGAACTCATGATGGAAGTGAGGTGATAGTTATGTTAGTTGGTTTGACTTAAACATTCCACATCACATACATTTATCAAAACGTCATATTGTACTCCACAAATGTATACCATCATGATTTGCTGATCAAAAAGAGTTTACAAAAGAACTCATGATTGCTCTTCATTGCCCAGGAATAATCTCACTTTCCTGAGACGTCACACAAAATATAACCCATTGCATCTCTAATCTGTTCATGACATTCAGCACAATCCCCCTCCCTCTCCTTATTTATTGCTGTTAACAAATTGCCACTGAAATTAGAAGCCTAAAACAACTATAAGCATGTATGATTTCATACTTTATGTGGATTAAGGATCCACATAAAGTATGGTACAGCTTCACTGGGTATCCTATGTAGGGTGAAGAACTCATGTGAATTTGCCCAGGATTTTCCCTGTTTCAGCACTGAAAAGTCTTCATCCCAGGAAACTCTTTCAGTTCCAGGCACTCTGGGATTTTTTCCAAGGACTGCTCCTGGTACACAAGTGAAAGCTCTGTAGGCACTCCCCTCAACCAGGGCTGAAAGGAGGGCTGGTCACCTGGTTCAAGGTCTCTCAGAGGTGCATCAAAGTCTTGGATTGAGCTGGAGTCATCTGAACATTTAACAGGAGAAGATCCACTTCCAGGCCACTATTGTTGTTGGCAAGATTCATTTCCTTGCTGGCTCTTTCTCAGATGCTCCCCTTAGTTCTTTGCCATGTGGGGCCTTTCAATATGGCAGCTTTGTTCCTCAAAGCAGGCAACAGAGAAGGCAGTAAAGAGCCTATTAGCAAGATGGAAGCCATTCTCTGTTATAACTCATTCACAAGATGACATCTCATGACTTTGCCATGTTATGTTGGTTTGGAAGCAGGGAGAGGATTCCACTTTGAAGAAGGCATGGTTCTTTAAAGGTCATCTTTTATAGCTACCTGAGATACTGCTCTGCCAGAGGCTCTTTCCACAGATACACTAATACCTCAATTTTTCCCTGAAGTCTTATAAGTTATATACATTTTTATTATTCACTGATACCTTTATTCCCCATTTACTACTAGAAGACACTTATTTCTGAATAACCAAACCCAATTCCATCTCCCTTTTAAAGATATACCTCTGTAATCCTAACACCGTAGGAGGCCAAGATGGGTGAATCCCTTGAGCTCAGGAGTTCAAAACCAGCCTTAGCAAAAGTGAATACTCTACTAAAAACAGAAAAACCACCTGAATGTTGGGCAAGGTGCCTGTAGTCCCTGCTATTTGGGAGGCTGAGGCGAGAGGATTGCTTAAGCCTAAGAGTTTGAGGTAGCCATGAGCTAGGCATTTGTCACAGCACTCTACCCAGGGGAGCAGAGTGAGACTTTATCTCAAAAAGCAAAAAAAAAAAAAAAAAGAAAGAAAGAGAGAGAGAGAGAGAGAGAGAGAGAGAGAGAGAGAGAGAGAAAGAAAGAAAGAAAGAAAGAAAGAAAGAAAGAAAGAAAGAAAGAAAGAAAGAAAGAAAGAAAGAAAGAAAGAAAGAAAGAAAGAAAGAAAGAAAAGATATTCCTGATCTTCCTGGCCTCACATTCTCCAGGCATAATTAATTATCCACTCTCTCTTTTCTTACAGAATTATGTACATGAGTATTAGTTTAGTGTTTGCTATGTATGACAATCATTTTAATTGTTTAAGCATTTTTTTCTTTAGATTATCAAGTCGTTCAGGAAAGGTCTTTCTAGTCTAGTCTTCTACAGAATAATCTCTTTTACTTCACGGCTCTCCAATAAGCACTCGCCCAAATCAAGCAAGAGGTAGAATCCTCATTATACTGATCCCGCTAAAACAGTCCTGAATAGAGGAATGTAGCAACAGGGGCTGTGCACCATGAGGCATGAGGGCTCAGAGGAGCCCTTGGAAGGCGGAAAAGACCAGTTGGAGGGTGTTGACTTAATGCTGAGCCATCACTTGGATATTCAAACCATATTATTTCACTTCCTCTCAGTATTTCTGGGGGAAAATATTCCAAGAACTGTTCAACCCCATGTTGCATTTCTGAGTCATTCCTTGCCACAGTCAGCTGTGGTTTTCTCACAGGGTGGAGAGGTTTGGCTTGTCTTGATGTGATATTTATCAGTCAGCACAACCATTACCTGGTGGCTTTGTTGAGACCTGCAGACAACAAAGGGGAGCGCAGAAAGCTTGAGTGTATTTTTTTTTCCTACTGAACAGAGATGTGTGTGTGTGTGTCTTTGTGAATTATTAGGCAGAAAAACATATTCTTTGAAAATAGCTGTCTATGTATACATTTCATAGACTCGTAGATTTATACAAAATCCAGGAAGTCAACAAGACTGGCGATTTTCAAAAGAAACCCTCTCATGAGTTTTTCCTTTTTAACAGCTAGATATACTTATTAGAAATAGTAAAATAAACATTGAATTTCCTTTGCTTGCTGAAACCATAAAAGAATAGACCTTATAAAAGTAATAATTTTTATTATAAAAAATTCTGTATAGGCCATATTTCAGAATGTGCTTATATAATTTCAAATGGCCTAGACTGGAAGAGAAATGGACTTTATTTAAATATGATTTCAGCTACATTGTATGCTTCTGACTTACTCCTGTTCACAGGTGACAATGTAAAACAACAACAGCAAAACCCCTAAGCAGTTAAAGTCACCTCTAAATTATATGCATTTTCATTAATATGCAATACATTTACTAGATACGTATGTTCTTCTATTATAAGAAATAAGACAGAAATACAAGATTTTTTTTAAAGAAGTAATTACATCAACAGCAATTTCAGTTAAACTAAATTGGAAACCAATTTTCTCAGTGAACAAAGTACAAGGTCAGTTCTTCAGCTGAGACTTAAAATTAGAGAATACACTAAAGGGCTTAAGAAAACTTCATAGGACATGGAGAAAATATAGTTAGAGATGATAAATAATTAAAAAAACACCATCCAGGATTATTCATAAGAACTGTGAAGAGATTGATCAATAAAGTCTTTCCTTCTAAAAATTCCATCTGATAGAAGCTTACAGAACAATTTTCCCATTCAGATACAATGATGAGTAACAGTTACTGTTCTGATACCTTTTTATTTGGAGAAATGGAGAGAATTCTCAAAACAAGCTCATGGCTTACAAGCAGCAGTACGGTAATAAAAACCTAGAGAGTGACCATAAAGAGAAAAGCAAACAAAGCAGAGGCTCTTCATGCTAGCTTTGCTAAATCTTCCTGCCCTGGTGCTTCCCAACTTAGTTTTACAAAGTCATTTACATCATCCTTCCTTCCTCACCCTTTCCAGTGAAATTGCAATTTGGAGGCACCAAAGTTTCCAACGTGGTTTACTGTTTATATCTTTTGATAAGCACATAGAACCCTGTATTCACCATGTGGTACAATGAAGGACATGTTCATTTCCCTTGAAACTTGCCTCTTTTTCATAAACCTTCATCTCCTCCAAACCTCAATAACCGCTCATCTGCTCCATGTCTATCTGTCTTTTTCCAGGCTGTCATGTGCATGAAATCATACAACATAGGCTTTTGGGTCTGGACTCTTTCACTTAGCATTTAGAATTTATCCATGTTATTAAGCGATTTAATAGTTGTCCCATTTTGTTGCTGAGTGCCTTTTCATTGCACGTATGTGCTACAATGTGTTAATTCAATGTTTTATTGGAGGACTTCTGGGTTATTTCCAGTTTGAGGTGATTATGAATAAAACTGCTAAAAGACATTTATGTAGAGGTTTTTATGTGAACATAAGTTTTCCTTTTAATAAGCACCAAAATGCTAGGTCATATGGTAAGTTTATGCTTAATTTTATAAAAACTTGATGAATAGCTTTTCAGAGTGGTGTTATTCCATCTTGCATTTCTACCAGTAATGAATGAAAATTCCGGTTTCTTGAAATTTTCACCAACATTTGGCATTGTCATGCTTTAAAAAGTGTTTTATAGGAGGGAGGGGCAAGATGGTCGACTGGAAGCAGCTTCTGACAGAGGCTCCTGTCCAAAAGGAAAGATAACCTCCAGAAACTGCCCAATTGAGCTGAAGACTGAGAGCCCAGCTGAGAGAGAGAGAGAAGTGATAGCTCCAGGTCACCTCTGAGGCAAGCTGCAACATCCAGAAACCAAGCTTCAGGCAGAAAAACTGAACTAAAATTTTCCACCATTCTGAACATCCAGGACACCCTTCCCCCCTTACCTGACCGCCAGAAGCCTGACCTCTGATGAAACTGAGGGAGGAGGAACAAGCAGCACCGACTCTCCCTATCTGCTGGATCAGGCAGCCCACCAGGTAAGAGACTTGGGGCCCCACCAAGCCCCAGCCAGCCCCCAGGCCAGGGATGCTGCTGGGACCCCCACGCAGCTCCAATCTGTGCCCCACTGGGACTGAGCCTGCTGCCTGCAGCAGCCAGGAACTCCGCTGGGACCCCCACCAGGCCTTGGCCTGTGCCACCAGCATCCAGGAACTCTGCCAGGACTTCCTCACTCCCTGATTTGCACCCCCACCAGGCCTTAGCCCACTGCTAGCAACAGCCAGGAAGTCTACAGGGAATCTCTCGTGGTGCCAATCTGTGCCCTTCCAGACCTCAGCCCGCTGCCCACCACCAAGACCCCTGCCCATCCGTGCCCCAGGCCCGCAGCCCACAGCAGCCAGGAACTCCACTCTGCCAGGACCCCTGGGTAGCCCCGATTGGCACCCCGCCAGGCCTTGACCCAATGCCAGCAGCAGCCAAGAAGTCCACTGGGACTCCCTCCTGGGGCGATCTGTGCCCAGCCTGGCCTCGGCATGCCACCTCCCAGGACCCTTGCCTAGTTCCAATCAGTGCCCCAGGCCCACTACCCACAGCGGCCAGGAAGTCCACACCACTGGGCCACTGGGACCCCTGCGTGGCCCCATTTGACACCCCGCTGGGCCTCAACCCACTGCCAACTGCAGCCAGGAAGTCCACTAGGACTCCCTCCCAGGGCGATCTGTGCCCTGCCCGGCCTCTGCCTTCCACCTTCCAGGACCCTCGCGTTGCTCTGATCCATGCCATCCAGGACTTGGCCCTCTGCTTGCAGTAGCCAGGGACTCTGCTGGGCCTTGGCTCACCGCCTAACATGCTGTGGCCAGGAACCCTGCTGGGACCCCCACGGCGGGCCTTTGCCTGCCACCCACACCAGCCAGGGGCTCCGCCAGGAACCTGCCAGGCCAGGAACTCTGGGAGCCACACAACCTACCTCCTCCCCTACCCTCTCTGCCTCTGCACTGACCCCGCCCATCTGGCCAGGAACCTAGGAGGCTGCATGACCCATGCCCTTCCTCCGGAACCCTCCTCCCAGCCAGAGACTGCTTCAGGCACAGGCTCACTTTGCAAAGGACACCAGGTTCCCCATCCCATGCCCTGCAGCTTGATCTGGGCGTGCCACACTCCACAGCTGCTCCTGCAGCCAGAATTCCCTGGGTGGGGCAGTCCCAGAGGAGCTACACAGGGTCACTCCCTACAAAGATCCAGTAACAACAGAGTGATCCTGGAAGGGTCTGATCTGGGAGAGACACCTCCCCAACTCTGAGGACGGTCATAGGCAACAGTGAAAAATAATCATGAGGCAGAATCAACAGAAAAACTCTGGCAATATGAATAATCAGAGTTGATCAACTCCTGCAAGGAACGACAAGGTAGATGCAGCATAAGATCCCTTGCATAAGCAAATGGCTGAGATGTCAGAAGTTGAATTCAGAGTCTGGATCACAAATGAGATCAGAGCAATGGAGGAAAATATGGAATTAGAATTTCAAGCAGTAATCCAAAAGATGACTCAAAAGATGTCTCAAGAACTGAACGAATTCAAAGACAAAATGACCAAAGATTTTGACACATTGAGACAAGAAGTTGCAGCCCTAAAAGATCTGAGAAATACAGTAGAATCCCTCAGTAGCAGAATGGAGCAAGCAGAAGAAAGGATTTCTGACATGGAAGACAAAGCTTTGGAACGCTCCCAATCTTCCAAAGAAGAAGAGAAATGGAAGGCAAAAACGGATCATTCTCTCAGACGGCTCTGGGAAAAATCGAAGAAAACCAATATTCGCCTTATAGGGATACCTGAAAATGATGAGGTGGCATCACAAGGCACAGAGTCACTTCTTTATAGATTATGAAAGAGAACTTTCCAGACATACCAAGAGATTCTGAAACTCAGATAGCAGACAATTTCAGAACCCCAGCATGATTCAACCCAAATAAGTCATCCCCCACGCACATTATGATTAAGTTCACTAAAGTTAATATGAAGGAGAAAATTCTGAAAGCAGCCAGATGTAAGAAATCCATTACCTACAAGGGGAAGAATATTAGAATAACTGTAGATCTCTCTGATCAAACCTTTCAAGCTAGAAGAAAACGGTCATTGACTTTTAACCTCCTAAAACAAAAGAAGTTTCAACCCAGGATCCTGTATCCAGCTAAACTGAGTTTCATTTATGATGGAGAAATTAAATACTTCAACAACATCCACATGTTGAAGAAATTTTCTATAACTAAACCAGCTCTCCAGGATATTCTCAGACCTATCCTCCACAAGGACCAGCGCAAACCTCCACCACAAAAGTAAACTCACCCGGAAACTTTTTATCCAATTTCAATTTCCACAGTGATGAAAGGATTAAAAATGTCC
>CAUYRH010006101.1:0-135258 GCA_963574655.1 Perodicticus potto
ACCAATCTCAGACTACTGGATGGATTCAAATGATCCTCTTGCCTCTGCTTCCCAAGTAGCTGGGAGTACCGGTGACTGCCACAACCCCTGGGTAATATTTTCTATTTTTAGTAGAGACAAGGTCTCCCTTTTGCTTAGGCCAGTCGCAAACTCCTGAGCTCAAAGGATCCTCCCAGATCTCAGTCTCCTAGAGTGTTAAGATTATAGGTGCATCGCACCGGCCTACTTTTTATAACTATTAATCCACGATAGGTCTGCCCACAGTCGGTGACAGGAGACTGTGGGACTTGGGCTTCCTATCTGGAAGGGAGGAGGGAGGATCCTGACACACAAATGTCCCTTCCCCGGAGAGGCTGTCTGATGCCTCCCATCCGAGGGGGCCCATCTCCTGCTCCCATCCCTGATTCCAGCCTATAAGGAAATATTAGTTTTTTGCTTCTTGCCGACTCCTTTCCCCCCACTGTGAGTTTATTGGGGTGCCTGGGACAGCGCCTAGCACACAATAGATATGCCATAAATACTTGCCCAATGAAGAAGTAATTGAGAGAGGCCTGTGCAGAAAAGTGGGAGGCAAGTGGATGTAGATTGGGGTTCAGGGTGGGGGCAGTCTCCTGGACCTAGCTGACCTCCGTCTTAGGCCTTAGGAACTATATGCCTATCACCCACCCACCCTACCCTTCCCTGCCCAGGGTCCCATCCCCATTCTGCCACTGGAATGGACCTTTCCTGCCTCCTTGTGGTTTGGGGCTGATGGGGAGCTGGGGTCCCGGGGGGCAGGGTGGAGGGGGCTTTCCTGTCTGGGTGCCCCCAGTTTCTTCTCCCAGACCTTTCCTTCTCGGCCTGTCCTAGGCCTCTTCACCTCACGGCAGCCTTCTCTCCCTCATCCCTGCAGCTGAAGTGTCCCCTGGGGCAGCTCAGTTCTCCCTCCGCAGCTTCTAGTCAGGGCTTGACATCCCTTCTCCTTGAATGGAGAAACAGCGCCCAGTGTTTTGGGGGTGCTGTGTTCTCTGGGGGAGTGAATTATGGTGGCCAAGGATGATGATGAAGAAATGTTGGCAATGTCCTCTCCTGTAGCTCTGGTCCTATTGCTGAGGTCCATGCAGCACCAGGTCCCCCAGATCGCACAGGCAGGGCCTCACTGGGTCCAGTGCCAAGGACAGGCAGGAGGATGGTGGCCTGCTCTGGCTCGTGCCAAGAGGTTTCTGAGCAAGTCCAGTTTGCATCCCCAGGAAAGGAAGGGGTACCAGTTCCCCCATGGACCCTGGGGACACCTGCAGCTCCAGAGACTACCTATTCTACCCTACTGGGCCCACAGCAGGGACCAGGTTGAAGCCAGTAGCTCCCCTCAGAAATTCTGAGTAGTGAGACTGAGGGAGAAAGAAAATAGGTTTGATGACATTGATGCCAGAGGGCGGGCCTTCCAGGTTTTAGAGGCCATGTGCTGGGGGGATGAGGGGGCGTTCTGTGACAGAGACATGAAGGGAACCAGAGGGAGCAGGAGAGACAGGACAAGCGGTAGACACAGGGACAGACAGAGGGAAAGACAAAGAGACAACGATTTATCTAGCAAAAGATGGGGAGGGAGATGGCGAGACCAAGAGCAGAGAGGAAGCAGAGGAGAGGGGGAGGAGGGAAGGAGAAAGGCAATGAGAGATTCAGAGAGATTCTGAAGCAGGGAAGCAGAGGTGAGGCTGGCACGAGTCTGTGTGTGTGTGACGGGGATCTCGGGGCATGGAGAGGACACAGAGCCCCGGGTGCCCGTGCATGTCAAGTGTGGGACTGCCTGTGCACATGGCCAGGCGTGGAGGGGCTTGGCCAACACTTGCTGAATTAGACAGAAAACTGGAAAGTGGGGGCGGGCATTTTGCATGCAGAGAACAAGTGCCCTCCTCATGTGACTACCCTCATGAGTCTGTGATCACATGTGCAGTGTGTGCACGCGTGTAAGTGTGGAGGACAGCAGGGCTCGTTTTCTCCCTCAGCTATCTCTATGGCCCCTTGTCAAGGACTCTGTACAGATGACCCTGCTGGTGGGCTGCAGGGCCGAGTGGTGTCTGGTGGGAGGCAGCTTGACACACGCCCTCGGCAGGGGAGGCCAGGGAGCTGTCAGCAGCCCAGGGCCTGGCGGGCAGCGAAAGTGAGCCAGAGAAGGGGCACTGCTCCTCACCGCTGTTCACTTGACACTCTCTAGCCCAGAAGCCACCTGTTCAGCCATCAGTCACCCAAGGAAAACACAGCTTTCCTGAAACCAAGAATCGGACAGAGTCCCAGGAGGGGGTGAGCAGAGGGAAATGCCCACCTTCCGCCACTTCCAGGGGGCCCCAGGTCCACCCCTGTGTAGGCTGGAGGCCTGAGTCTGGCCTCTGAGAGCTGAAGAAATATATACTCCCAATCTGGTATCAACCTGGTGGGAAGGGCAAGGGCTACAGAAGAGCCCACCTTGGGGGTGGTGACAGAGCAGGCCTTGCTAGGATGGCACAGCTGGGTCTGTATCCTGGAGGAGCTGCCATGTGAACCATGTGTCCTGAGTGGGGACCAGGCAGGGGCAGGCGTGGGGTGGAGGTGGCACTGGAGCAGAGCTGGGGCTTGGGGGACAGGCAGGACGGCTGGGGCAGGGGAGGGACCTGGCTTGGAGGCAGGCCTGGGGCTGTGCCCAGCTGCAGCGTCCCAGCCAGTGGAGGCTGGGCCATGCCCCGCCATGCCCCGCCTCGGATTGCTTGTTAATTTCATCGTTTAGCCCGTTTATGGTGTTCCCAGTTGCTGTTGCTTTTATAAACAAGCATTTTGGTGACCTTCCCCTCCGGACATCAGCTCTGCAAGAATCCCGAGCCCTGAACATTTATAAATAAGCCTTCTCTCAAGTTCCACAACAGGTGTGACCTCCCCCCCACCCCCCTCCCCTGTCCTGTCCGAAAACTGAACAGTTTCAACAAGCAAAGGAAAGCCGCTCGGCTGTCTTAAAGGGGTCGAGTGGAGGCCACGGTGCATAAGGCCGCAAAAGCGCTGCCCACCTCCTCCACTCCCCAAGGGTAGGGGTCCCCAAGGAGAAGGCCAGGTTGGGGGGCAGTTGACCCCTGACTCCACTTCCCCTGAATACCCTGACCCAAGAGGCCATGGTCTGAGAGAGCTCCTTGGCCAACAAAGTGTATTGGAGTCAGGTCCCTCAGTGGAGTCCCCAACCCCGCTCTCCTTCACAGTCAGCCTCTCTGACTTGGCCCCAGAGAGGCCAACCACTCCCTGCCAACCGCTCCCTGATTCATGATTTGCAACATTTCACACACACTTATTCAACAAGCATTCATTCAACCATTATTTCTTGAGCTCCTCCTCTGAGCCCAGTGCTGTGTGGAGTGGTGGGGATGGACAAAAAGCTGAAGATCCAGCCCTGCCCCCAGGGAGCTCACCCTCTAGTGGCACAGACAGAAAAGTAGTCAGAAAAGTGAACCACGGGTGCCAAGTCTCCTGAGAAAGGGGTCTCAACTGGGGGTGAAACGCTTCCTGGAAGGGCTGACTCTTGTGTTCAGTCATCACCATGGAGGTGACATGGGGACACACATTCCAGGCAAAGAAAGCCAACAGGGCAGGGGCAGGGGCAGGGGTCTCGAGGGGGGGGGATGGCAGGAAAGGAAGGACTCTCAGAATCCACCCTTCATGTGCCCATTCCCAGCAGCAGTACTGGTCTTAAATTTGGAAAACCTATAGAGCAGAGTCAGGCAGGTGATAGTTGGTCCCCAGGGAAAAATAGGCATAAAAAGGTCTTTTTGGTAATGTCAGGTGACAAGATGGTGCTATTGCAGGATGATGAAGATGGTGGTGGTGATGACTGAGACAGATGAGAAGGAGGAGGAGGAGGTGGTGATGGTGAGGGTGGTGGTGATGATGGAATTGCAGATGGTGATGGGGTGTTGATTAGGTGATTGTGGTGATCCTTGTGGTGGTTGTGATGGTGACAGTGCTGATACTAGTAGTGGTGATGATGGTGATGGTGGTTCTGGTGTCTATGGGGAGGCTAGTGGTGGTAGGGATTGGTGATGGTGGTGATCAGGGTGGTGGTGTTGATTGTGATGGTGGTAGTGATGATTGCGATGGAAATGGTGGTGCGGATCATGGTGTTGGTTCTCAGGGTGAAGGGCTGGTGCCTGTGGAGTGAAGCTAGTGAAGGTGGCGATGGTGGTGATGGTTGTAGTGATGCTGATTATGGTGATGGTGGTGATGATGGCAGCAGTGATGGTGGTGATGGTTATGGTAGTGGTGGTGGTGATGGTGGCAGTAATTAATGGTGGTGATAGTGGTGTTGGTTGTGATGGCTGCAGTGGTGATGATAGCTGTAGAGATATGGTTATGGTGGTGAAGGTTGTAGTGATGCTGATTATGGTGATGGTGTTGATGATGGCAGAAGTGATGGTGGTGATGGTGGTAGTAATGGTGGTGATAGTGGTGTTGGTTGTGATGGCTGCGGTGGTGATGATGGCTGTAGGGATATGGTGATGGTGGCGATGGTTGTAGTGATGCTGATTATGGTGATGGTGGTGATGATGGCAGAAATGATGGTGGTGATGGTTGTGGTAGTGGTGGTGGCAATGGTGGTAGTAACGGTGGTGATAGTGGTGTTGGTTGTGATGACTGAGGTGGTGATGATGGCCATAGTGATATGGTGATGGTGGTGAGGGTGGTAGCAGTTGTGATAATGATGATTGTGATGGTAGTGGTGGTGGTGGGGGGTGATGACGGCAGTAGTGATGGTGGTAGTGATGGCAGTGGTGGTGGCTGAGATGGTGCTCATGATGTAGCCCTGGTGCCTATGGAGTGAGGCTGGTGAGAATGGTGATGGTGATGGTAGAACTCATGGTGATCAAAGTGGTTGTGGTGATTCTGGATGAGGGGTGTCATGGTGATGATTGAATCAAACCAAAAGGAGAATTTCCCCCAGGGTGGCACAAGCGAGGAAGATGGGAGATCCTAATCATGCTCATAAGGGATTGACAAGGTCATGATTCAGTTCTAAATGCCAGGTGTGACAATCAATCTAAGAAGGGAACCACGGGAAGAAGCAAAAAGGCCCTGAAGGATTTTCTCTTTCAAGGCTTTGAAGAGTCAGGAAGACCCTAGACAGATCAGGACCAGTCAGGACACAGGGCTCAGATCTAAGTCTGTGCATGGGGGGTTTGGAGGGAGCTGTCTTTTGCCTAGCAGCTGGCATCGGTGCCAGGGTGGGCCTCATGACCTAGAGGACTTCCACAGGACCTGGACTCTCTCAGCATATGGACATGAGCTGAGGAGCTGTGGATCCCAGGGTGGCCTAGGGGTCTACTGGAGGACCGAGGACCCCTATCCGTCTTAATAAGGACTAGGGAATAATTCCTCAAAGTGTCCTGTGATTCGCAATTTCAAAAGAACTTTGCCCTCCCTTTCTCTTAAAATTCCCAACCAGCTTTTGAGATGGGGACTATTATTAATTTTATACATGAGGAAACTGACTCATGGGGGATCCCCTTTCTCTTCTCACCCTTTAGTACCTCTGCTTGGCCTTGTGGTCATCTCAGTGGCCTGCTCTCAGAAGCTTTCCCAAGCAACTCTGATGATGTTACTCCACCTCCTCTGGGGTCTTGCCCCACCTCTAGATGGATTGTGAGCTCACTGCGGATAGGGACCTGCCTTTTAACTCTGGCCCCAAGTGCCTGGCACAGAGTCTGATTCAGAGGCTGCTCAGAAAATGCCAGATTTATTGATTTATTAAAGCCATCAGCTGACACAGAGGCCCTCCACTGCCCCTGGGGTTCCCCAGAGTTGGCACCCCCGCCCCCAACAATCAAGGGGGCATAGGCTGGGCCTCAGGAGAGAGGATGGAACGTGGGCAGGCCTGTCTTAGCTGCCAGTTTAGTGCTGTGTTGGGGGCACCGGGGGGCTTGGTGCTGGGAATGTAATAGCCAGGTGGGCCTCTGGGCTCAGCCCCTTTAAATGCTCTGACTGTCTGTCCCAAGAGACTAGCTAATGGCTGGCGGGGCACTGTGAATTTAACAGCATCAGACCCAAACCAGCCTGTCTGCCCTTGGCTTGTCCCTTCCCCCAGGGACTGGGGGCTTCCCTGGGGTCTGCCTCAGAAGAATCCGCCAAGCTCTGAGGGGTGTGAGCTGGATTTTAGCCAGAAGACCAAGGCAGCAGGTGAGGAAGGGCTCCTACCCTTGGGAGGCCAGAATGGGTGCAGCTCTCTACCTGGTCCTGGGTGATCAGATGAGAGTCTTCCCTGCTGTCCCACCTCCCGGGGAGGTTTGTCAATGAGAAGGATGAGAAAGCAATGTCTACCTTCTGGAAGGAAGTACAAGAAAACACAAGTTCCGTGAATCATTATTACTCATGGTAGCATAGAACAGGGGCCCTGACTTTTGCACTGCAGATGCACAAAGAACAAAGCGTGTTCACACACACTGCCGCATTGTCTGCGTCCTGCTGTGTGCTGAGTGCCTTATCCTGGCAGATCAGGTCCTCTGGGGCTCAGACATCCCGGCCTTGGCAAGCTCAGTAGCTCTGGAGAGGTTGCCCCTGCTACCTCCCAGCTTTAGCTCATTGGAACTGGCTGCTGAGCCCCAGGAATCCCCCACAGCCCGCTGCAGGGAGAAGGACACTCTTCCCATTGTTCTGATGTGAAACTGAGGCTCAGAGAAGAGCAGTGTGCATCAGGAAAACAAAACCCAGAGTTGGAGCCCTGCTCTGCCTCAGATGCCCATGTGACCCTTAGCAAGCCCCTCCCCCATGTGGTCCTCACACTCTGCACTCCAATCTTCATCATAGATGGGGGAGCAGGCGCTGGGCTGAATGATTGCCAGGGGTTCTTTGGCTTCATCCATTTAACAGTATTTCCTGAGCACCTATAACTTGCCTAACTATTCCGGGGGCTGGAGACATGATGATGGACTGGAACCACATGGGTACAGCTTTTATGGAGGTGACAGTCCCCATGGAGGTCACAGATGGGAGATAAAGAGGGAGGGAAGCTGGATTAATCCCATGAGGGCAGTAAGACCAGGTGCAGCGACAGTGACCAGGGCCTCCGTGGGGGTAGGACTGGGGAAAGTGACATTGGGCTGAATGACAAGAGCATAGGAGAGGCCCTGTCTGCAGATAGTATCAACGCCTGATTCTGACAATCTGGGGTCACTTGGCTAGGAGGAAAAGGCAGTGGTAAGACTTGAACCCAGATTTCATGGCTCTCAGCCTTTGCCAGTGGGCCAGGGTTGGCTGGGTGTCAGCAGATCAGCATGCTGGTTAAGAGGTTTGGTGGCTCCGGTGTCTCATTTCCCTTCCCCTGCTATGGCCTGGGGAGTCTGTTGGAGCAATCGTAGGCTTCCCCTTGTTTGTTTTCCTTCTCTTAGAGATCACTGTCCAGGCAAAGGGTGTGACCAGCCCAGGGCTTCGGGAAGGCAGTGATGCAGCCAGGTCTGGAACTCCAGACTTGACTTCTGGAACAGATCTCCCACTTCCCTACAGTGAACGGCAGGGGAGGGGGATATCTGCCCTCTGGGTCCAGCTGTGGGGAGTCCAAGGCCTCTTGGGAAGGAAGTGATGGACATGAGTGGGGAGCTCAGGACTCTGGCTTCACAGATCCAATAGGGGGCCACTCTAGGGTGGGGCTTCTGTCTGTTCTTGATAAAATGGTGGCCTATTACCGAGCATCAGAACAGGTGAGACCCATCCCACACACAATCTCATATGAATGCCACTGCCACTAGGGGCTTCGCTCCATAGCAATGAGAAAACAGTCTCAGAGAGGTGAGGGGGCTTGCCCTTCTCGGGTCCCATGGTGGGAGGGTAGCTGAGCCAGAATCTGAACCCAGCTATGCTGGGTGTCACTGTCTAGGACACATATGCACTTTTTCTTACTGAGCTAGAGAGCTGAGATTAGTCTTTGCATTTTTAAATGGTTAAAAAATAAGAAGAATATTCATGACCTATGAAAATGATATGGAATCTAAATTCCAGTATCCACAGGTAAAGTTTTTGTTTAGGTTTGCTTTGCTTTGGGTTTTTTTAGATAGAGTCTCACTTTCTTGTCCCCTGATTGAGAGCAGTGGCGTCACAGCTCTCAGCAACCTCAAACTCTTGGGCTCAAGCGATCCTCCTGCTTCAGCCTCCGTAGTAGCTGGGACTACAGGCACCAACCACAACACTTGGCTAGTTTTTAGAGATGGGGTCTTGCTCTTGCTCAGGTTGGTCTGGAACTCCTGAGCTCAAGCAATCCACTGGCCTTGGCCTTGGCCTCCCAGAGTGCTGGGATTAGAGGTGTGAGCCACCGCACCCGGCCTCTACAGGTAAAGTTTTACTGGAACATAGCCATGCTCCTTCATTGCCTTGCTCCTCCTACAGGAGCGACACAGACAGTCTCTGTTGTGGATGCGCCACTCCACCATTGCACCTCAAAGGCAGCCACAGGGAGCCTGCAGTTCCACCTACTCAGGAGGCTGAGGCAGGAGGATTGCTTGAGCCCAGGAATTTTGAATCCTGCCTGGGAAACATAGCAAGCCCCTGTCTTTTTTTTTTTTTTTAAGTACCAGAAAACTGGATTAAATCTATGAATCAGTGTTTTTCACACATTGGATAATAGGCAGAACAGGACAGTGATCCCTAAGAAAAGGAAAATAGAGAAGATGAGCTTTAAAATTGCTGCAGCTTACCGCTAAAGAGAGTTGCCAGGCCAGAGCACAGGAAAGGAAAAGAGAAAGTCAACATAGAGTCATTAGGTTGAGGTGACGGAATTTGGAGTTCAGGGAGGCGGAAAGACTAGAATTTGGGGGGCAAAATACTACAGCAGAATGAGGTACACAGAGGGAGGGAGAGTGCACAGGTCTGAGGAGGCTGCCCTCTCACCAGCCAGCATGGAAAGATCTCCTACTAAAGGGGCATTGCCTTAGTAGCAAAGCCCCATTAGCCCTAGACTAACACTGCTCTGGACAAATGCTAGCAAAACTTCAAAGCAAGCCTTGATGGCAGCAAACAAATAACTTAGCTGCATTCTAGAACAAAGCCAGCAATATTTAAAGGAATGCAACAAAATCCAGCATCTAATGATGTAACATTTTAAAAGTCAGTTGGACACATAAGCAAATGCAAGGTGCATGGTGGGAGCCAGGTTTCTTGTGGTTGGAGAAGGAGGTTACAGATTAGCAAGGAGTGGGAAGGCTGGAATGGACACTGTGGATCAGAGTTGGAGCATCAGTGTGAATTCACGTTTAGTGTAATGTAGCTACGGAAACTGCTATGGATGTGTGCATGTAACTGGGCTGTGTACTCTGGAGAAGTCCTGGAAGCAATGACACCCTTGTAGCAATAAGCACACCCAGTCAGATCTTGGTTTCTAATAAAGGGGGAAAGTGTGGATTCTAGGGCCAGAGCAGGGAAAATACAAGATGAAACAGAGCCCTTCGGAGTAGCAGAAAGCAAGGAAGTGCTCTAAAAAACAGGACAGGGGCATGTCAAAGGAACATAGGAACCAATTGGACAGAAACAATGGCCAAAGTTGGAACAATTTGGTCAATAAAATAAATAATGCAGTATTGGATTAAAAGCAAAGTATGAAATAAATGCACTTGAATCCATACTGATAGAAACATATGATTGAATGGATACCTAAAGGGGGAGGAGATGTAAATCTTTCTTACAGCAGAATTCTCAAAAAATATGGGTCGATACTCTCCTGACAGGAAGTGGGTAGTTTCCCTGGAGTGTAGATATACTTCATGACTTGCTTACAAAGACTAGAATAGGGACAAGAAAAAAATAGTAACTTTACTATTACTAGCGGAGAAACCTGGTAAACACCACCTTAACCAAGTGGCGAGGGTTAACATTACTTAGTGATGGCATGTGGATATCATATAACACCTGATATGAAGGGGGAAGAAGGGCGCTTCACCTTGGTGGAGATGTTCTTTCCAAAACCCTTAACTCCAAACTATTCATGAGAAAACAACAGACAGACCCAGGTTGGGGACATTCTCTAGGATACTTAGCCAGTACTCGTCAAGACTGTCAAGGTCATGAAAAACAAGACATGACTGAAAATCATCACAGACCAGGGCAGATTGGGAAGACAATATGACTAAATGCAATGTGATATTTTGCATAGATCCTGAAATGGTAAGAGGATATTAATGGGAGAACTGGTGAATCCCCTTCAAATAAAGTTTGGAATCTAGTTAGCAGTGACATGCCAATATTAGTTCCATAGTTTTGGCAAATGTACCATGGTAATCTAAGAAGTTAGCCACAGAGAAAAATGAATGTGGGGCGTATGAGAACTCTGTACTATCTTTGAAACTTTCTTATAAATATAAAGTTATTCCAAAGTGAAACATTTATTTTTAAAAAGTCCAGCATCAAATAAAAATTACCAGGCAAGGGGTGGCACCGGTGGCTCATCGAGTAGGGCGCCGGCCCCATATACCAAAGGTGGTGGGTTCAAACCCGGCCTCGGCTGAACTGCAAAACAGAAAAATAGCTGGCGTTGCAGCAGGCGCCTGTAGTCCCAGTTGCTTGGGAGGCTGAGGCAAGAGAATCGCCTAAGCCCAGGAGTTGGAGGTTGCTGTGAGCTGTGTGACGCCACGGCACTCCACCAAGGGCAATAAAGTGAGACTCTGTCTCTACAAAAAAAAAAAAAAATTACTGGGCAAGCCAAAGAAAGAGGGAAATAGGACCCATAAATGGGAGAAAAATCAATCAATAGAAATAGACCCTGAGATATCACAGATGGAAGAGTTAGCAGACAAGGACTTATAAAATAACTATTATTAATATGCTTTTCATGTTCAAGAAGGTGCAGGTAAGCATGAACGTGATGAGATAAATAAAAATATTAAAAAGACTCAAAAATTAAACTTCTAGAGATGAAAAATGCAATCAACATCTGAAAAGAAAAATACACTGGGTAAAAATGGTAGCAGGTTAGACACTGCAAAAGAAATACTAGTGACCATAAAGTCATAGCAATAGAAACTATCTAAAATGAAATATGAGGATGAAAAAAAAAGATCAAAGAAAAACATAAACAAAATTTACTAGAACCTCAGTAGCCTATAGGACAACATCAAGAGGTCTAGCATATATATAATTGGAGTCCAGAAAGAGAGGTGGGATGGAAAATGTATTTGATAAAATAATGACTAAAACTTTTTCAAGTTTGATGAAAACGCTAAACTCACAGATCCAGGATGTTCAAGTGAATCCCAAACAGAAAAAACCCAAAGAGAACTATATTTAGACACATCATAGCTAAATTGCTGAAAAATAGTGATTTAGAAAATATTTGCTGAAAAAATCAGTGGCGAAAGAACAATGTCTAATACAAATTTTTAATGAATATTTGTCAAATAGTAAAATGAATGAAATTCACACATATTTGGGATGTAAACTATAAGTTATAGAGAATAAAACAGAACAAAGGGAAAAGAGAAGGTGAGCCTAAGGGAAGGGCTTTGCAGGGGTGAGCTGGTAGAGAGTAGCCCATGAGGGAGGTGAGGTTGGGCTTGTGGCCAACACGAGGATTTTGGCTCCTACACCAAGCGATCCAGGAGTCACCGGAGGGCTTTGAGAAGAGAAGTGGCATGATATGAGTTAGGTTCTAGATTTACTCTGGACAACAGGGAGAGCAGTGGAGAGGGTGAGAAGTGGCCAGATTCTGGATCTCTTTTGAAAGAAGAGACAGTAGGATTTTCTAAGCACTTGGAGGTAAGAGAAAGAGAAATACATGAATACTCTACAGTTTGTGGCCAGGGCAGGTACAGGAATGGAAATGCATTTCTAAGAAGGGAAAGCTTGGTGATGAGTGAGTGTAGGGTGGGAGCCAGCTCCTCCCACCACAATGGACCACCCACTCCTTCCCACTGATCTTAGACATGGTCTGAGAGTTCTCCACATGGTACACGTGGTAGGTCCTTAGTGGTTTGCTTAGGAGGCAGCAAGTGGGAGTTTGAGTTTGGGGATCTGATTCCCTGGGTTCGCATCCTGGCTCCGTCACTAAGTAGCTTATGATTTGGGCAAGCTACTTCATTCCTAAGGGCCTCAGTTTCCATATTCATTGAATGTTTTGGAATTTCTTAGTTTCCTGGTATATGAAATGGGATGACAACTTGCATTTATCTCATCAGGTTTTTGTGACGATTTGATGACAGAATGTGTGAAAAGGCCTACACATGGTACCTGGAGCACAGTAAGAGCCCCATAAATGGTGGCTAGTATAGGCCACCACAGTTACCCACCAGTTTTTGTGCAAAAACAACCTTTGTGGCCCCAGGAACCGGTGAGCAGGGAACAGAGGAGCCCAGGAACGAGTGTTCAGGTTTGCTCTCTGCCCAGTGGGTTCTTATCCTTTGCCACATGAGTGCAAATAAAAATGCTCCCATTTTTGGACAGAGTAGGCAGTCATTGAAATGTAAGAAGTCCCTGTTGAAAAATGTCCCTGCTGTGAGCGCTGCTGGGTGGATTAGCTGGCATTCCTTCTCCTCCATTGAGTGGAGTCGCAAGCTAATAAATATTTCAGAATTGGCTGTATTCAATCCAGCCCTTGTCCCGTTTGACGTCTGTTCTCTCGGCTTTCAGAAGGAGACAGGTGCAGAAGGATGAAAAGGGATTTAATTACTAAACATCCCCAACTCCTGATATGCAAACACATGCTGTACTGTACACACACCTACTGCACATGGTCACGCACAACCTGTGCACTCACACATGCGTGCAGGCATGGCCCTGGGCACACACATACCTGTAGGACCCTTGGTACATCCACTCCGTGCAACCTCCCAGTGCAGTGTTCACGCATGTGTGCCTGTGCACAACTAGCATGGGAGTCCCACAGAAGTCCGTGGGCAAACAGTTCATGTGAACACACATTGTGCCCAAGCACATGTGTAATACCTGTGGTTGTTAGCATGGGCATGTTTGCAGTTGCTATGCATGAACGTACCCGTGAACATGAATTTTTAACATGTGCTCACACAGATGTGCATAAGCCCAATAATATAGTCACACAGATGTTCATGTCTAAGCATATGTATGTGTGATGGGTTTCTGAGCAAAGAAAAATTCAAAAGCCCTGTCACAGTCAAGCTGTCCTGTTCACTAAGGGGAGAGAGGAGGCATTTTAGTGAAAAGGCAAATGGAGAGAGGGCATAGGCCCCTCACACTGAAACTTCTATCAGTATTTCCCTTGACACAGGTTTGAACATACGTACACAACACACAGACGCACACCTGATCCCACAGGGCTAAAGACCCATGTACATTCTTTTTTTTTTTTTTTTTAGAGACAGAGCCTCAAGCTGTCACCCTGGATAGAATGCTGTGGCATCACAGCTCACAGCAACCTCCAATTCCTGAGCTCAAGCGGTCTCCTGCCTCTGCGTCCCAAGTAGCTGGGACTACAGGTGCCCACCACAATGCCTGGCCATTTTTTGGTTGCAGCCGTCATTGTTGTTTGGCGGGCCCGGGCTGGATTCGAACCCTCCAGCTCAGGTGTACGTGGCTGGCACCTTAGCCCGTTGAGCCACAGGTGCTGAGCCAAGACCCATGTACATTCTATGCAAAAATGCACATCTCTCCTGTGTCTTTCACACTTCAGTTCTGAGTGTGCCTTTGAGGGCACACTCTCGTGCACACAGGCATATGCACACATGTACACACCTCACACACTCTCGCCCCTCTGCCCGGTATCATGGTTCTTTTCTGCTCTCTTGGAACTTGCCCAGCCTCTTGCCGCCTGCCCTCTGGGTGCAGAGTTTCCAAAACTGCACAGCCAGGTGGAGAGAGGAGGCCATCCCTCCAGATCCCATCTCAGTGGTGAGGGCTGGAGTGGGGGGATGCAGCTGGGAAGCAGGAGCAAGGCTGAGGCAGCCTCTTGGATTCCCTGGCACCCACCCCAGGGCTGGCCACACTGGCCCAGAGGACCAGGCCCTATCTCAGAAGTACTGGCAATCCTATCACTAAGACCATCCCCCCAAGATCTGAGAAGCTCGGGCTGCTGCCTGCTATGCCCCGTTCACACTTGGCTCATTCACTAATGAAAGTGCCAGTTCTCTGTGTTAGGAGAGACCTGCTCTTTGCCACTGAACAATCCCTCAGAGCCTGTTTCTCAGTGAGTGCCTTGTCCCATCTGGACTGGCCTGTGGGTTAGCCTCAGCCCTCAGGGGCTAGCCTCAGCACTCAGCTGAGCAGACCCCAACCATGATGTTTGTTTTTTAAGCAGGGCCATTGCAAGTGGACAGGGAGTTTGCAGGGATTGAGGGCTTTCAAATAACCAATCAATGGGGCCTATGGAAATATATGCAAATGAAAGATGCAAATTATCACTGAGTCTTTTTGCATCTGTAACCAGCCCAACCACCTGCCATAGGTGAGCTCTTCCTTCCCTATGACAGGAAGGATGACAGCTTTCAGGCAGTGGGAAGTGGGCTGGCGGTCTGAGATCCCTACCTGGGATCGTCATCCACCAGCCCTCTCTGAGCAGCCAGGCCCAGCACCTCCCATGCTTGGGAGTGGGGGTCCCCTGTGCCCAGCCCCAGCCTCAGCTGGCCCTATCCACACTCACACTAACTCACACTTACACTCAGTTACACCCTTGCACACTCATTTTCCCATCCAACACACACTTAACCCATGCGCAAATACACACAAATCTATACACACCTGCAGGTGTAAATCTATACACACCTGCACACACCTGCATATTGACTTTGGCAATCATTTGTGTTACTGACCTACATATATGCTCACAGACTCATTGTACACATTCAGCTTTGCACACAGTCACTCTTACACACTGTCAATATATACATCCATATCTTTGTATTTCTACATTTATACACACTTGTTCATGCAGATGGATCACTTACAAGTGTTAACATACCCCCACATACAAGCCTGCACGTGCCTACCCTTGACCGTGTATGAGCCCATGAACCTGTGTCCCATCTAGGCCAAGAGTCTAGGATCCTGCCCACTGGAGAGTCCAAGGGGCCAGTGCTAGCAGGGCACCCTGTGGGCTTCCCTGAAGGATGGGAAGCCCCTACCACAAACACCCCCGGCAGCCTCTGGGACAGGTGGGCGGGAGCTCCCAGGATAATGCCTCCCTCAGGAAGCTGTAATTGAGGGGTAGAGAATTAGGTAATCAGCACTGCCAGGAAGTGGGGATGTGCCGTGTTGCCTTTGTTCCTAGAATGAACAAGTGGGAGATGGCAGGGAAGGAACCCAGCCAAGCTTGGGGTGACTGGAAGGGTGAGAGGTGTCCCCTCTGCCCTCACCTGCTGCCTACTGGTGCCGCCGATAGGAGTAAGGTAGGCACTGTCAGGCCCTGCACCTACTGGGGAGGGGTCCTTGGGGGCCATCTGGGTCTCAGAGGGGCCTAGAAGCTGCTTCCTTGTGCCCAAACCACCCTACTGACCTCTTTGGTGTTCCCTCCACCACTGCACACCAGAGACTGCTGAGAGCCCAGGGATGAGGTGGGATGGAGTTCAAATCCTGACTCTGTCCCTTACTATTATAGCAGTGTGAATTTAGAGTAATCCCCTAAACCTATCAAGCCTTGGCTGCTTCCCTATGACTCTCCTACAGGCAACATGCCCCTTCCTGGCTCAGCAAACTGCAGTGCCCTGGTCCAGCCTGAAGGCCTCTGTGCACAGTCTCATTAGGTCCTCTCAGTGACCCCAAGAGCCCGGGCCCTTGCTATTATTCTTCCCATTTTACAGACGAGGAAACTGAGGCCTGGGAGGCCACATGGACTCAGGCACTAGTAAGAGGAGGATCCTGGGTTTCAACCTAGGACCCACGACCTCCACCTTCAGAGGGTTGCTGTCCACTTCCAGGTCCAGAGAAGCGCTCACAGGCTTCTGGACGCGTCACCCATGGAAGTGGGACTATAACAGTGGAGTTTGAAGAGTGGGCAGCTGTCTTTCCAGGCTCTCTTTGGTCCGCATCTGCACCCTCATTAAGTATACCATTGTGTGCCCCCCTGCCTGGGAGCTCTTCCTCAGCTCCTTCTGCAGCCCAGCCACCCACAGCCAGAGCCCTCAGTAGGGTCCCTTCAGGAGACTCTTCCCATTTGATCCCTGAGGCTGCCCCTCCTTGGCTAGGGTTTACCCCCACCCCACTGCAGGGTTGGCACCTTCTACCCATTTCAGCCCCAGCTTCATTGCACGGATGCAGTCACCAAGGCCAGAGGTGGGCAGGGGCTTCTCCAAAGGCTTCCTTTGGGCCTTGGTGTCCCCTTCTGGAACGTGAGAGGGTTGGAATCACCTCCATCCCTTCTCTCAGGTCCCCCTGTCTCTATCCCACAGGCCCCTGGTACCTTGAAGCCAAGCTTAGAGTGACCCACCCACCCCTGCTCCCCATGCAAAGATGGTGGGCCGGTGCCAGCTATGCAGCATTTGTCCTCAGAGTCCCCCTCCTGTTCTCTCTCTGGGATTGAATGGACAGAGCTCTGGGCAGGAGTCTCAGCCTGGGATCCTGCTGTCTGCACCCCTTCCTCACCTCTCACTGGGGACTGGGGAGCACAGCACCCAGCACATGGGGCGTGACATATCCCCTCCCTTCTCAAGCCTCAGTTTTCTCGTGTGTACAATGGGATAACGATTTTACCTTTCAGGAGCCCAGAGGATACAGGCGAGACACATAAACCGGCACACAGGGGTGCGAAAACATCTCAGTTTTGAACACGTGTTGGGCCAGGCCCTGTTCTAACTGCTGTACCTGTGTCTCCTCCTCCAGCCCCACAAAATTCCTCTTCACCTGCTGTTCCCTCGACCTGGAATGCTTATCACCCTGATCTGCCTGGCTCACCCTCCATCTCCAAGATTGACCTCCTATCTCAAGTTGCAGCCCCCAGCCCAACCTCCTCTCCACTGCCCTCTTCATCCTGGTTATATTTCACTCCTGTGTCTTCATTCTCGTGTGTCTCTTGACACAAGCTCGACCAAGCAGGGATCTGCCATGCTTTTGTTCACCGCTGCTCTTCTGGTGCCTAAAGCAGTGACCAACACAGGGCAGGTGCTTAGTATTTATTCAGTAAATGGACCCCCATTTCACAGATGAGAAAATTGAAGCCCCAGGAAGGTTCTGTGAGTTGCTAGAGTAGGGCATTCCCCAGACCTACAAGAAGCTTGCTAGCAACCCCTTCCCCAGCCTAATCCTGGCCTCAGGCCTGTGCTCTAGGTGGCAGTGGGGGGGGGGGTTACCAGAGAAGCTGTTGGGGGCTGGAGAGGAGCTGACCTCTCCTCTGCTTCCTCCTTATGGGCGGGCTCCCACCCCAGGCTGGAAACCCGACACAGGAGGCCCATCTGCTGCTCCGTTGCCCTCTGTCCTCTCGCCCCTGGAGGCCGCTGGGCAGGCGGCTGCGGCTGTGATTGTTCTGGGCTGAATGGGCGGGCCTGGCGCCCACACCAGGTGCACCATTGTGAAGGCCCGGACACCTGCCTGGCAGTCCCAGCCTCTGCCTGTGTGGACCTTTGCCTGGCAGAGCCACCTACTCGCCTCCTGGGAGTGAGGCTGGAGGTCCAGACTCCTGCTGCTCCCCAGGGCAAAGCACCCCCAGTAGTGCCCCTGAATCCCTGCCTGCTTGGGGCTACCTCCCCCATTCTCCAGCTCCCATGACCTCCTCTTCTTCCCTCTGCCTCTCAGCTCTGGCAAGAGCGTGTTCTGAAGGCCAGTGATGCTACTACTCTCTGGCAGTAATGGCTGAGAGACACAGGATCTCTGAGCCTCAGTTTCTCAACTGCAAAATGGGGGTGGTCACAAATCCCAGCACACGGGAGCATCATGAGGATCAAAGGCTGGAGCCCTGGGTCCTGCTGACCACACAGTGAACTGTGGACAAAAGCAGTTACTGTCATTGAGACCCAGCAGAGTGCAGATGGGAACCAGGGAGCTGGTCTCAGCCCCAGCAGGCCCAGCCCAGGGAGCCCCCAGCCTGCCCTGCCTGCCTCCCCTTGCCCAGCCTCCCGCCCGCTCTATGAAAATTTAATGCCGGGTAATGACAGTCTGGGCTAATGAAAGAGGCTTCTCTTCTGGCAAAAAGAGAAAAACAAACAAAAATCAACAACCTGCAAGGGGGCATTAACTTTTCATGAGCTGCTCTCCCCACTGACACCCCCCCCCCAGCTCACCCAGCACCTCCTTCCCTCCTTCCCTTCCAGAGCTGAGGCTGGGCAGCCAGAGGTGGGGTCAGGCAAGCTTGAGGGGCCCTGGCTGTCTGGGGGGCATCCTCCCAGGGCTCATCCTCAAGCTGCCAGCCCTGGGGAGAAGGGGGAGCCCCTGAGGGCTTCAAGAGCCCTGCTGAGCCCTGGAAAGGGTCTCCAGCCCTCAGAATCCTCTCTGGGTAGTGGGTGGGGTGGGGGAGATGCAACCCAGGGTAGATAGGAGAGAAGAGGAGCGGCTCACAGGGCCTCTCTCCCACCCGCCAGCAGCTTCCTCTGCAGCACCAGGCCCCAGCAGCCTGGCTCTCTCTGCTGCCAGCCTGGCTAGAGGTGCTTGGGAAAAAGGGCATGGAGCATCTCTTGCTCTTTCCCTCTCTTTGTGGTATCCTGGAGAGCCATTGGCTGCTGCCTGTGATATCCTGAGAGATGCGACAATTAATTTTCTTTTAATCAAGGTCGGATGAAGTAAATTGGTGCGGTTCTGCAGCCCTTCATTTTCTGTTTTTGCAGTGATGCAAAACAAATATGATCAAATTATGCTCCTTCTCACCTTATTGAATTAGGAAGCATGACTGATCAGAGGCAGTGGAAATGTGCTATACCATGTGCCCCCCAGCTCTCCCTCCCCTGGCCTCAGTCTCCCTGGATTTGCTGGGACTCAGAGCAGGTCTGCCTCCCTGAGGGTCCCAGGGTGCTGAGAGACAGCACCTGGCATGGTCAGTGCTCAGTGAATGAGTGAGCAGATGAATGAATGAATGAGTGAGTGAGAGATCCAGCTGGTCATGAGACAGCCAGTTGGGCTGGAAGAAGGACTCGCTTTGGTAAAAGCCAGAGTGGCGTCTGCTCAGGATCTCTCTAGAACATCACTTTGTTTCTTCACGGGATCTATCACTGCCTGAAATTATCTGGTTCGCGTGTGGCTTAACGCGCGTATTATCTGTCTCTAACTAACTCTTAGATTTGTGTCTTGCAGGTTTGGCTCTTGTCTGACTTGTTCGCCCCACATCCTGGCACATAGTAGGGGTTTCTTGAATATTGGTTGACTGAGTGAACGATTTTAACACATCCTGACAGAGTCCATGGGGCCCCATTCGGCATGGCAGACAGACCTGGGCCATCCAAAGGCCATATCCTTGACCCCAGGAGGATCTGAACTCAGGGCCACCAGAACTAATTCTGTACTGTGAAGTTGAGGGGACATTTGAGCTGGGTCTGTAAAGGTAAGTAGGAGTTGGGACAGGCAGGGGGAGAATTTTGAGGCCGGGGAATTGCATGTGCCAAGGTTCGGGGTCAGCAAGGTTGGGTTGTCTAGGAGAGGCTGCCTCAAAGGGGACAGTGTTACCTAGTGGTTAGGAATGTGTACTGAGCACTTGATAACCTGAACTCAAATTCCAGCTTCTTTCTGGGACATTTCAGATTTTCTGTCACTCTCTCTAAAGTGAGGACAACAAGTGACACCCCCAGAGTCACCTGGGGAATGAATGAGGTGATGACATATGTCATAGATAGGCACTCAGGCAATGTCAGCCAATATCATCACCATTGGGTTTTTCTTTTCTTTTTTCTTTCTTTTTTTTTTTTTTGCCTGTTATAAAAGGCAGGCTGGGGCTCAATTGAGAAAGGCGTTGAAGGCCACACCAGAGGCGTAGACAGAGCAGACAGGTATGTGGGCTTCTCAGGGTGGTGGACCCAGCCCACCTCTCGGAGCAGGGCAGGTGAGCTGAATGTCGGTAAATAAATCCATCTTGCAGGTACCAGGATGGATTAAAGGATCCTTGCTGAGCATCCTTCTCCAAAGCAAAGACTTTCTGTAAAGTGGATTATTCTCCTAGTATATGAGGTTAGTATGTCAAGAGTCAATTTCGCTTATAGCAAGGCTGCCCTGGGTACTTTTCGGCTGCCCTCGGTGCCTTCTTATCTGTGATTCTCAAGACTGCTGGAACCCTCTGACCCTCCACTGTGGGTCCAGTCCTGTCTTGGGTAGTGTGTTGGGGGGCATTGGTGATATGGTCACTGCCATCATAGTTAGAGCCTAGCTGGATCCACACACATGATGATAAACCCCGTGAAGAAGCATGTGTACATACACACGCAAAGTCAGGGGGAAAAAAGGTGAAGGGAGTTACCAGCCGTCCAGAGGCAGGGATGCTAATTCTGGGGCACTGGGACAGAGGGCCAGATGGCTCAAGGAGGTACAGAGGGCGGGGAGCTGCCTGGAGGAGGCCAGAGCATTTACATAGAGGTTTAGTGGGATCCGGAGGCAAGGAGAAGGGAAGGCTTTCCCCGTGGAAGGGGAGGCATTTGGGGAGGCTTGGGCCCCAGGGCATGTAGTTAAGTGTTCATCTCTTACTCCCAGGGGTAAGGCCTGCTGTAAAAACGCCCCATGAATCTGGTCCCCAGGAGCCTCTGGGCAGTCCCCTCTGAGGGGACTCAGCTCACAGAGCTGCTTCTTCTAAGCATTCTTGGGTCGTAGGCTTAACAGGCTTGGGGCTCACACCAATGCCAGTTCCCAGCCGTGCCTGCTGCCATGGACAGGCTTTGAGCTTCCTGGCTCTATCATGTCCAATCTGTGTGACCCTGGGCAAATGATTTGACCTCTCGGGATTTGAAGTGGAAGAACCTCAGTAGGCCCTGCCTTATAGCCCCAGAAAATTCCTTGATCTCTTTGGGCCTGCCCTCCCTTGGGGGAATCAGCTGACTGGCTCTGGGGCAGAGGTGTGAAGGGGTCAGGTGGCAGGGGTGCCTTAGCCCTCAGGTGGGTGTGTGACCCTGGGCATTGCTCTGTGGGCTGCCCCAATGTGTGCATGCTGTGTCAGTGGTCCTGAGCCACAGCCTGTGGGACCAGAGTCTGGGTGGGGACTCCTCACCAGCTGAGTCATCACTCCTGGGGTGCAGTTGGTGACCCAGATGGGCCAAGATCATGACATATATTTATCTCTGCCATCTCCCTAGTGCCTCTCCTTCCCTCGCCTCTTCCTGTCCTCATTCTCTCCTCCAGTCCCTGGGTGGGCCAGAATGACTCGGTGACTACTCAGCCCCAGATCTCTCCTAACCTAGACAAGGTCTATGGTCCTCCAAGACCTTCTGTCTCTTCCTTTCTAAGTTCAATAACAATAGCACTAGCTGCCGTTTATTGAGCACTTACCAATTACCAGCTGCTTTGCATACATTACCTCTAATTCCTCTCAGGTGAAGTTGTTACTATTCTTATCCCCATTTTAGGGATGACGAAAAGGAGGTTCAGAGTTAAGTGGCTCACCCCAGGTTACAAAGCCAGGAATGGCTGGCTAGGATTTTAACTGGGTTGCACTGATGCCCGAGCTGCCAATCTTTCCACCATGCTTTGTGCAATTTGTCTCCTAACTCCCTAAGAGTCCTCCCCGCTCTCGGAGTACCCCCGATCCCGTCCCATGAGCTCCCACCTGTCCCAGGTTCCAGCCCATCAGTATCTGATCTGATCACTGCACCCAGCCGTTTTAATGGGTTGCTACTCTCCAGGAACTTGCAAACTCCATCTGAGGAATCTTCTAGAGACACTGCGGAACTAAAGGAACTAAAGGCAGTGTAGGGGAGGGGATCCCCCCAGCAGGCCCCTCAGTCTGCTCTAGGACAGTGGGAGGGTGGGGGTCCTGGGGCCATATCCATTGGCAGCTACTGTCCTCCCCCAAACAGGGTCTGAGACACGGCAGGGAGGTGACAGAGGGGGAAGGGGCGGTGCCGGGGGGCGGGTGCCCAGCTGGTGAGCGATGATCCCTCCTTATCCAGCATCAGAGCATCGTTGCCTTTCCAGGCTGAAGTTTCAGATCTCATTTTCACTTTGGCCTTTGATCATACCCGGAGGGGGTGGCGGGTGGGCCAGGGAGGTGTGGGGCTGTCAGGGGCATAGGGAGAGAATGAATTCCAAGGTGACACCCCCCTCCGCCATGTACAAGTGTCTGCTGTCAGACGAGACACTCAGAGGACGAAGGACAAGGGTGGTCATGAATGGGCCCTCTAAGGATGAGGCCTCAACCTGGGTATTGCCTCTTTCTTACCCTCTGTTTTCCAAATGAAAATAGCTTTGCTGGATTTTTCCCCCTTCTGATTATTAAGTTCACATATATTTGTCGGATGAGGTTCAAACCACACAGAAAATAAAGGTCCCCAAATCCTCCCTCCCCGCTGCTGACATCGGGGAAAGAGACCACTGTATCTATTGTGACAAACAGTGTGTTGTGTGGCTCAAACTGTTTTGAAACCACCTTTTCCACTTCACAACGTCTTCTGAATGTTTCTCTGTGTCAGGACCCTGAAAGTTGCATTCAATGACCACACAAAATTCCTCCCACGACACTTTATTTAACCAATTTCTTAAGGATGGACATTGAAATCTTTTCAGGCTTGGCCCTCCTTGGCCAGCAGTCAGCAGCCCCATTTTTTTTTTTTCTGTAGAGACAGAGTCTCACTTTATCGCCCTCGGTAGAGAGCCGTGGTGTCACACAGCTCACAGCAACCTCCAACTCCTGGGCTTAGGCGATTCTCTTGCCTCAGCCTCCCGAGTAGCTGGGACTACAAGTGCCCGCCACAACACCCGGCTATTTTTCTGTTTTTGCAGTTTGGCCGAGGCCAGGTTTGAACCCGCCACCTTTGGTATATCGGGCTGGCGCCCTACTCGATAAGCCACAGGCGCCACCCCCATTTTTGCTTTTCTCTCCTGGCCCCTCCTGCCAACGGACGTCTCCTTTCCTGCTTTGTCTGCCTAAAGGGACTCAGTTTGCAAGGACAGCATCTAAGTGGGTTCAGGCAGCCCAGAGCGTTCAATGCAGTGGAAGAAACATGGGTGTGAATTCAAGGGATCCACGTTCAAGCACCGCCCTGTCACTTAAACACGAGGACTTAGATACTCTCCTCATTGCTGTGAACCTCAACTTTTCAATCAAAAAATGGGGAAAAGAATGAACCCGCTTGGCAGGGCCTCAGCGAGAAACTCTGTGAATGTGCTCAGAGCCGGGCTGGGGAGACTTGGTAGGGCCCAGCACAGGGAGATAAAGTGAGGCAGAGGACAGAGGCTTTGTCCCAGCAAGGCAGGAGCAGTCTGGGCAGGGGCATGCAGGGACCCTGATACCCTCGTCCCTCCATCTGCATACGCAGCAATTTTCCCATTTTTATCCTACACTTAAAAATTACCCCCACATTTTCATTGCAGAGTGCTTAGAAAACACATCAAGGTTCTAAGAAGCCAATGTTGTTCCCTGGCGATTTGACCCCCGTGAATTAACTACTGTGAGCATTTTCTGGTTGTGGATCTGAAGGGCAGAGGCTTCCCGTCCCGCGAGGGCCCTTCACTGCACAGGCAGGAGGTCGGAGTAAGCAGGATTTAGGATACATTTGGGAGGAACTGTCCCAGCCTAGAGGGTCAGAGTCCCTGGTACTGGTGATGGAGGAAAACGGAGGAGGACTGAGTGCTTTGGGACCAGATGCTGGGGCAGTCCCTGGCTGGGGAGGCAGTGTCAGGGACACTGAAAGTCGAGGGTAGAAGAGAAGGGTATGAAGTTGGGGGCGCTGGCAAGTGGTCTTTTGGAGGGGAAGCTCTTACAGAGGGGAGGAGAAAGGAGGCAGGGAAGGACCATTTGCAGCCAGAAACCTGTGTCTGTCGGGGGCGGTGGTGCTGATAGATGAAAGATGGGGTGGGCTTGGAAAATGTATGTGTCAGCAGCAGACAGGGCCCGCCAACACTTGGAGCTGCCAGGCAGGGAGGCACTTTCAGGGCAAGTGAAGAAAGGGCCGAAGAGCCAGGTCGAGCGATAAATCTCTGGCAGGGCGCACTCACATCCCAAGAACCCCGTCTCCTCCCATCACTCGCGGGGGACCCTGTATTTAGGGGGTCCCCCACCATGCCTGGCCGTTGCCATCTCCCTAGGAACGTCCTTCATCCGGCCCGCAGGGTTCATGTCACCCCATGGAGCGCGGGCTCTGTGCCACTGTACACTTCGGAGAATCATTAGCAGAAATCATTAGCTAGAATACAGCCTCCCCCATAAATCTCCCCTGCACCTGGATCGTTTGTCCGTGCCTAATTTCCATCTCCCGAACTTTATGATTTGTCCCTCGTTTGATGAGCGTTTCTCCCATCAATTGTGCCGTAAGTGCTTGCAGAGAAAGACCCCCTGCACTGACCCCATCTCAGACAGACGGGTTTGGGCTCCCTGCCCTGCATGCGGGGTGGAGGCCCCCTCCCTAGCCCCCTCCTCAGCTCGTCCCTCAAAGGGCAGCTTAAAGACACTGTGCCCGCTGCCTCTCTCAGGGATGGGAGGCAGAGCTGAGCCCAGAGTGCAGCTGGGACGATGGAGGAAGAAGCAAGGTGGGAAGGGCCGGTGGCCGGCTGGGTGGCTCTGGCTTCCCATCTCTGCCTCCAACTCGCTGTGTGACCTCAAGCATGTTGCTTTCCCTCTCTGAGCCTCAGTTTCCTCACCGACTGCTTGGAGCTAACACTGCCCATCTTTCATGGTTATCGTGAATGTTGAGGTCATTCATTCATGTATTCATTCATCCATTTATACTTGCACGCACTCACAACCCACTCAGTAAGCATTCACCGGACACTCTTCAGAGCTACGTGGCAGGCTATTCTGGGTGAGACAGCATCGAAAGAGACTCACAGATGGTGGAATTGGAAAGAACCTTGGTGGTTGTGAACCAAGGCCTCTGTGCCCAGTAGGTAAGGGTGTGAATTCTGGGTCTGCCAAGGACTAGCTGTGTTCATGACCTTGGAATAGCCATTTGACCTCTCAGAGTCTCATCTGTAAAATGGAGGCAAAATGAACACCTGTGTGGAGAGTGCCCCACGCATAGCTCACCCTTGATAGCAATGTCATTGCTATCTTGTCACTGTGAGGACACAGAGAGGGACAGTGGCTCTCCTGAACACATTGGGAATTGGAACCCGTGAATAAGAGCATTTAGGAAAACGTGAGGAAGGGACAGAAACACTGGGCCAAAGGCTTCTGCCTGGGGTAGAGTGTTTCAAGCCCTGCCTCATTGCCCAATAGGAGCATTTGGAAATGTCAGATGAGCCCAAGGAGAGGGGTTGAGAGGAGGCTGGGGCAGAGCTCAGATTTGTTCACTGTAACCCTAACTCCAACCCTATAAAGAAAGGTGTTCCCAAGGCCTAACCTCAGGAGGCTGTGTGGTCCTAAGGCAGTACTCACTCCCCAGGCTGGGATGAGGCTGAGAGTCTAGGAAATTGGGAAACCCAGCTGGTCAGGCCCTTCCTGAGGCAGATCTGCTGATCTGGAAGGCTCTGCGGCCATGGCGTGTGTAATTCTGGGGCTTGGGACACAGAGTTCAGCTCTATCCGCCCACGGAAAGGTGCTAGGAGAAGCTAGGGCCTTTCTGAGTTACACCAGGATGCCTGTGGTAGCTGGGATTGTAGGTGGATGGCTAGGGGAGGACCCTGCTGTGAGTCTCCTCAGGACTATGGCAGGGGTAGGTCATCTGAGGAGGAAGAGGCAGAGCGGAACACCTGCTTTAATGCTCCTGGACTGTCCCCAATCTGGAGGGCAGGGAGGGACTCAGCCAGCCCAGTGATCACTGTGCCTGGCATTTGCAGGGGTGTCCTTAATTCCTTCCGTGGGCTGCTGGGGAGCCTGGTAGCTGGGTGTATGTGTCATGTGGCCTCAGGCGAGTTACTTAACCTCTCTAAGACTCAGTTTCTTCCTTTTAAAAAAGAGATAATAATCTCATAGCCTTCATAAGGTTATTGGGAGGGTTAACCATAAACCTCTTAGGGGTGCCTGGCAAACAGTAGGTACTCAATAAATGATGATTATTGTCATTATCCCAAGAAGTGCACTTGCTATGAAATATTCTTTTACTTTCTTACCTTTTTGCAAAATTACAAAGAGCAGGATTTTTATGCCCATTTTAGAGGTACAGAAACTGAGTCCCCAAAGCTGTCCAGAACTTAACAAAGTCTAAGCAGCCGGTTGGTGATGAATTTGAAACTAGAACCCAGGCCTATTGACTCTCATCTCATCACCCTACCTGGTGGCAGACCCAAGGGGCAGGGTACCTGCCCCCAATTTTTGAATTCCCAGGAGCTGAAAACAAAGAAGCAGGATTCGGATTCGTCAACACACTCCCACGGGGTGACTCACCTGAGAGAGAAGAAAGCTGGGATCTGCCCCAGCACATTCCCGCCCCCCAGCCTGGCAGCAGCAGCCTGGCTAACCTGAGAGCCCGGGAAAGGGGGGTGCAGAGGGAGGAGGGGACCTGCGGGAAGGAGCCTCACCACCTCTGTCCACCTCACCAGACCATGGTGGTTTGGGGCAGGCTGCCTCCCCTTCCCAGCCTGGTCCCCTGGTGCTTAGTGGGCCTGAGCTGTGGGATACCCAGGGCAGTGCCTTGGCCTGGGGGCAGGAGAGCAGAGCTGGGAGTGGGAGTGGGGCGTGGGGCCTGGCGCCACAGGCTGGGAAGCAGCTTGCAGATTTTACAGGTCATATTATCTTTTATGGGCATCCTAAAAAGAATGTCAGGCACTAGAGGGTTTTTTTTCTCCTTTTCTTTCTTTCTCTTGCTCTCTCTCTCCTCTGATCACTGCAGTTGCCACTGCAGGGTTTTTATCACAGGCCAGGTGCCCCATTGGCACCTGCTGAGGACTGGGTTCTGGGGAGAGTCTGCTGCTCCTTCTTGGGTGGGGTGGAGCAGCACGGAGGTGGGAGAAGGGCTCTCCCTTCCACTTCAGCTTGGGAGGGTCCATATCTTCCCCCATCAAGCTGGGACATTGAGCTTGACTCCCAAGGGCAGCCTTTCCCTCTCCTGCCCTCCACGGATCTCTGCCCACAGGAGAGCTCAGTCCACAGTGGGGACTAATTTACTGCCAGCATCACCTCTCTGGCCCTGCCTATCCCAGACTAGGGGGTCCCCATGAAGACTCTGACTCTCCTCACCCTTTCCCAAGCATCTGAATTTCCCCTGGGTCCTGTCTTTAGCTGATCTCACTCCCAGGAAGAGGCCTGCTCCATGGGGTCCCCAGAAGTCAGCCTTGGGGCCCAGAAGTCCTGCCTGGGTACTTCCTTCAGCTTTAAAATGGCTTGGGCCCTTCAGAGTGTGTTACCTCAAGGGCATTGCATTGGGGGCTTTGGCCCCTTACTCTTAAGGAAAACACCATTCTGGAGCCAACAGGGAAAGATCTAAAGGACAGGACTGGGTACAGTAGCTTATGCCTATAATCCCGGCACTCTGGAAGGCCAAGGCAGGAGGATAGCTTGAGCTCAGAGGTTCAAGACCAGCCCTATCTCTACTGAAAATAAAAAAAAAAAAATGAACTGGGCGTTGTGGCTGGTGCCTGTACTCCTCGCTACTCAGGAGACTGAGGAAGAAAGATTGCTCGAACCCAGGAGTCTGAGGTTGCTGTGAGCTAGGTTAATGCCACTGCACTCTAGCCTGAGCAACAGAGGGGGTCTCTGTCTCAAAAAAAAAAAATCTAGAGGACAAGTGTGAGTATGGAGAGGGTGGTCAGGGAGTACCTTAGCCAGGAAAAGGCATTCAAAGAGTCTTCTATGAGTGCACGTAGCATAGTGGTTAGTGGCATTGATCCCCTCTACCATTTACTATGTCTGAGCTTTGGTTTCCTGAGGTGAGAAGGAGGGTCTCTACCTGTTAAGGTTATTGGGGGAAGTCACTGAGTTCACAGTGCCTGGCACAGTAAGTGCTCAATAAATGCTAATGATCATAATTTGTGTTATTCATCAAGTCTGGGTATGTCTGAGCCATGGTTCTCTAACCCTGGGGACGCCAGGAAAGGAGACGTGGGCTGATGCGGCAGCAAAGAGGCACGGAGTGGCACGGCAGGAGGAACTCCAGGTCACGATACCAGGGGAGGGGGACAGGAGTGAGACAGCCCTTTCCTCTGAGACAGTTAAGAAAGGAGGGAGAGTAGCCAAGAAGGCAAGTGCCACCCAGGAAAATTAGGCAGCAGGCTTATTGAAAACCAGGCAGCGGGCCAAGGAGAAATGTGACCTTCCTTCTGCCTCTCTTTTTAGTTCCTTCTGAGCCTGGGGTGGGGTCGGGCAGTGTGGCTGTCTTCAGCTGGGCCTTGGGCAGTAGGTACCACTGAGACCTGCTGCAATGACAATGACAATGTTAGGGGCGGGAACAGGGAGGGAAGACCCAGGGAAGGCAGGCTAGGAGAGGGTGTGGAGCTGTGCAGCTCTGGCAAAGCAAATGTGCGTGACCTTAGGTTTCTAGGGCCTGCTGGGACCTCAGGGAAGCTCTCATCTAAGCTATCATTTTACCCACAAGAAAACGGATTCAGAAAGGTGCGGTGGCTTGCCTGAGGTTACACAGCAGACAGGGATAGAGCCCTGACTCTGGAACACTTGGCTCCTGGCTTCCATTTCCTCTGACTTCCCCTGCTTGGGCTTAGCCCAGAGGGACTTAGCCCCTGACTCGATCCTTTGAAGGCCTGGTTTTCTTAGGCTGTGACAGCTGGATCACCAGGACATGAGGTCTCATGGTATCACTAAGGGCAGTTCCTAGTCGGGGGGGTGGGGTGGGGGGTGCTGACTGTGAAGACCAAGGGACTTCAGTCTTGGGTTTCTCTTGAAAATCTATGTGTGATGTGCCCTCCCACAACAGATATGTGTTGCTTAAATAAAACGCTGCACCCCACCACCCCTCCAATTTAAACAAGAAATTGATGTATTGGGATGGTGCGCCAGGTTTATCCCATGACTTCATCTCTCTGTAACACGTGGCAATATCTCCCTAAGGGGGAGGGCCACTCCCCGGGCTAGAGAAGCTTAGAGTTCAATGATCCGCTCTGCCCCTCAAGGCCAGAGAATTTGTTAGTTCTGTTCACTGCTGTGTCACCAGGACTCAGAACAGTGCTTGGCACACAGTAGGTGCCAAATGAACATGTGCTGAGTGAAGAGGTTGTCTGGGGAAGCCCGTCTAAGGCGATGATATTCTTGCTGAATTCTGGGAACCATCTAATGGGTAGAGAGAAGGGACAAGCCCTCTGGTGAGAGGTAACAGCTTACGGGGGAGGGGGCTGCGGCATGAGTAGCCCAGGCTATTGCAAGGGCTGAAATAAGGAGACTGCTGAGTGGGGTGGGGCTGCCAAGTCCAGTTCCTCTCCTCTCTAGCTGTGTGGCCTCGGACAACTTCTTGGTGTCCTCTAAGCCTCAGTCCCCAGGGTCTGTCAAATGGGGTGATCACAGGATCTACCACATTGGGAACTAGGGGGGCTCCAGGACCAGGGCATAGGGCTTGTGCAGTTCTAATAATACTAGCAATTGTTATTATTCCAACTCCTTCCCAGAAGCTCTGTGTTTCGTTTCACACCACACCCCCATGGCCAGTCCCCAGGCCAAGCTGCATCCAGGGGGTGTTCTCTTCCTACCCCCGCCCCTCCAGAAGGTCGGACCTCCCCAAGGTTATCTCTGTTTTTCGCTGGATTCTGTGAAGTTGCACAGGTCACACTCTGGGGCTGAAAAGTGTTGCTTTTTATAGCCTTCCCTGATGGCAAGGAATGCCTCTGGGGCCCATCCTGGGGAGTCCTGTCCCCTGCACAGAAACAGTTTCAGGAGCTGGGGGCCCCTCACACACACCGGTCCGACACCCCAGAAGTCTGGAGCCCTCCTAGGGCAGATCCCCATCCCTGCCAGGTGTCACCGGGGCAAGGAGCTAGCCAAAAACGCAGAAGTGCCCTGGACAGACAGCCAGGCTCCAGGACTCCTCAGTTCCAATTCTAGCCTTGAGCAAACCCTTCTTCTTCTTCTCTGGGCCTCAGTTTCCCCAAATAGTAAATTGGGAACGCTGAACCTGTCTGCCTCCCGTGGTGGTAAAAGGGTAAGGTGGCTTTGGACAGCACGGGGCAGAGGGCCAACAGGTACCATAGCCAGGACCCGTGACAGCAGGGAGAAGAGAGAAAGGAACAAGGGCAAACCAGGCAAAAATGAGGCATCAGAGCTTCTGGGGAGCAGCTGGAGTGGTAATAATATTTGCTATTATTACTGGAGCTGCTGAGTATCCCGGCGCTGTGGCTGTACGGCAGGTGCTCCACCTCCCCCACCTCATTTGCTCCACACCCTGGATTGTGGCGGACATGCAGTCATCAACATGGTTTACAGATGGGGACACTGAGGCTGGCAGAGCTGCTGTGGTTTGCCCAAGGTCATCAGGCTTACGTCCCTCATTCTGGTTCTCAGCAGGCAGACCCAGGCAATGGCTGACTGCAGCAGAGAACAAGTGGGGGACTGTGTGGGAGCCCTTAGCTTGGGAAGCCCCTGCCCGCCTGTCACCAGCCAGCTGGGCGCCTGGAAGCTCACCTGTTAGTCCCTCCTGTCCTTGCTCCTCCCCAGTGTCCCCTAGGAAGGAGCTTGGTTCTGGGGTCCTGATAGGGCCCTGACCACAGCCCTGAGAACAGCCAAGGGCTCAGCAAGGGCATCACTGCACTTTGCTTCTCTCCTCCACCCTCCCTGGCCTTGCCTCTGCCTCCCCTTCCTCATTTAATCCGGTTCTTATCAAGGATGATAACATTCGGTGGTAATAAAACCCGGCTCCACTTTCTAACAGCTGATGCCCCCACACCCTGATCCCGAGATACAAAAGCCTGAGGTCAGCTCCGTGCAGCCGACCCCACCTCCGCCCCCAACACGTAGGGTTTCCACTAACATCCCCATCACCCCCACGCCTAGTGGACTCCCCGGGAAACCTCCAGGGTGGGAGCACATCCTCCCACCTCCACACGTGTCTCAAAGCTGTTTCCATTTATGTTTTTTGGGGGGGAAGGAGAAAAAGACATCCACCTTTATTTACCATGTATATACAAGAGCCTTCAGAATGAAAATGCCTCGAAGCTGTTTCCTTTTCTCCAGGACCTGCAGAAAGAGCCCAAGACCAAACCGTGATGTCCGTCTGTCCATCCCTTTGTCCCAGCAGCGAGTGAGGACGGCCTATTACCGAGTGCTGCCTTGTCCCACACTCTGCAGGGCTTTGGCACATCCTTACTGAGTCATGGATAACTGACACTGTTCTCAAACCTGTCATATTCAGAGATGAGGAAACTGAGGCTCAGAGTTCAGGTTGCTTGCCCGAGGTCACATTAGCTGGATAGGGGAAAAGCTAGGATTCGAACTCAAGGCGACTGGACTCCAGAGTATAGATTCTGAAGTGCTGTGCATCCTGCCCCCTGCCTGTGCCCTGCTGGCTAGACACCCCCCAATAAGCAGTATCCCGTCTTCACACAACCAGGGTGGCTCTGCCCCCAGGGAGATGGACCCAAGACCCAGATTCCTCCCTCTCTGCCCTGTGGCCCAAGGTGGCAGGGCTGAGAGTGGGGGTTCCTGCTGCAGCCCTGGCCTAGGCCAGCTGCCAGGGCTGAGCCTAGGGTGCCTGCACCCCGTGGGGACCTTTGTCCCTTTAATAGGTCCTCCTGGGTACAGGACGTCCCAGGGCGGAGGGCGCAGCTGGAATGCCAGGCCTAGGCAAGCCCTGCCCAGGGCACTCCCCAAGCTATAGGGCTGGGGGAGGGCACCCTTGTCTTTGCAGCCATTGGTTTCCCTGTGGACAAGAACTGTGGCCCAGGCTCCCCAGCCTGAGCAGGGCTTAGAAGTCCCAGGTGTAGTGGTAGCCAGAAAGGCAGTTTGGCTTCTCCTACATGTAATTCACAGGCTCGCCCACAATATTTGTCCAGACATTTCAACTGCACACCTCTTTCCCCTCCCACCACTGTCCTAGTGCCCACTATGCCTGGAGAGCACTATCCTGCTCCCTTCTAAGTATTTTGAACCTCCATGACCTTCGAGGCCCTGCTCCCAGCACCTCCCTCAGGAAGCCCTCCCTGATTACTTTAGGCCACAGCAACCTGTCTTTCCTGCCTGGCACTCATGAAGCCTGCATTGGCTGAGCTCCTACTGTGTGCCAAGACCAAGGCCATGCTCTGTGAGGTGAGGAAAAATAAAAACTTAACACATGGCACTGGCCTCGAAGGTGCTGTCAGGCCTATAGGAGAAGAGGTCACATGGGCATTCCCAGAGCTCTTTTATAAATAGCATGAGCTCCTCCTCCCCCACACCTCCTGGCTCCTGGGGTGCTAATCCTTAGAGGTTCAAGCCCCTAGGCTCAGCCCTGACAGCTGATCCATAGTAGATGCTCAATAAATAACTTGCTGGCTGCAGAGTGAGCTGCATGGATGAGGCAGGACCTGCCGGCCTGCTGCATTTCCTTGCCCAAGGGCAGGGATCAGGTGGTGTCTGACACTCAGGAAAAGCCAGAGTCTCTGGGACTTAGAGGCGGGTTGTGGAACCAGACTCAGGATGACAGTCATGGAGGTGCTGTCTCTTTCAAGACCTTACAACAGAGGGGTGGGGCAGGCAGGAAGATGGTTTAGTAAAGGCCAAGGTCAAGGCCGCCTGGGCACCAAGGGAGCCACAGGGGAAGCCCCAGAGCAGAGGGTAGAGGGCAAGGCCAGAGAGGGGGTCCACACCACATGCTGCATGGGCAGGACCTCATGTAGCCTTGTGTCCTACAGGCCCCTGGGAGTCTCTGATGGGCTTTGAGCAGGGGACTAATGGCTCAGACTGCTGTGACCAGGACAGCAGGTAAACAGGGCCAGTTTAGGGCCACCACCATTAGGAGGAGGCTACAGAGAAAGCCTGAGGGTGGCAGGACTTACCGCTCCTCTGTCCTTGGCTCAGGCATTCAGGGAGCCCCTGGGGCTGCTTCAGACTTGTCTTGGGCTTATAGACAGGGGCATCAAGGCCCAGAGCTGGAGAGGGGCTTGCCAGAGTTTGAGAATGAGCCGAGGCAAGAATCCTGGCCCCAGGCCGCAGACCAGGGTGCCCTCCCCACCCCCTGTAGAACAGGGAAGGATGGTGGGTGCCTAGGAGGATGGGGACTACCAGATGGCACTTGCTCAGGCCACAGGTAAATACAGCCTCAACCAGTCCTGGCAAGACCAAGGCATTTAGAATGGGCCAGAATGGGAGCTGAGAATAAATATTTTGTAAAGAACAGCAGTGGGAGCTGCAGAGGGACTAGGTTAGAGTGAGATACAAGGCCCCTGGCCCAGGACGCCCCCAGGCAGCCTTCTGCTTTCAGAGAGGCAGCCCGCGTCATAAAGAAATAATGCTGTTACTCTGACCACAGATGGGTGGCAAGGTCTACCTTCTGTCAAGTACCTGCTGTGTGCCTGGCATTTTGGACACACTATTTCATTTCGCCCGCATGATAACCCAGTAAAGAGGTAGTGTTATTAACCCACTGTACAGATGAAGGAACAGAGGCATAGACCAGCGGTGTAATTTATGCAATGGCTGTAAAGTGGGAGAGTCAGGATTTGAATTCGAGAGGTCTGACTCCGACGCTGTCTCTTCGAGCCACCTGGCTGGTCTGAGTTGTGTACTAAGTTGAGAGCGAGAAAGGCCTGGGTTTGACTTCAAGCTCTGCCATTAAGTGACCTCTCTGAGCCTCAGTTTCTTTCCACTGCCCTAGAACACAGACATGAGAGAAGTCGATTTCTTGAGGTTTTGGGGGAAGACACAGAGTGATCCTACAACCCGGAGGGCCAGGGAGCATCTGCCTGCCTTCCCCTCAGCAGCCAACCTGCCCTGCCTGGCCTCTGCTGGTGTGCCCACACCCCTCCCTGGGCACACTTAGTCTCTGCTCCACACCCATTTGCATGCCAGACTGCCAGCCTTGGCAGGTGAGCGGGGCACGCCTCTGCTCTCCCCTTCCTGTGTGTGTGTGGGGGGGGAGGGCTGGGACTCGTAGGGTTACCTGTGCTGGGGGCTAGACCTGGGACAGGGTCCTGTCTGGGGTCACACCTCCCCCTCCAGGCTCAGGTGGGGAAAATGGACATTGGGCACAAGGTGCATTCGGCCACCCCCTCTGAGAGCCCTACAGTTTCAGGTGGGTGTCGACTCTGGAGAAAGAGGCAAAGCCCCCATCTCTCCTTCCTCCAACCCACTTCTTCACCCCTCAATAAAGGTGTTTAAGGAGCAGGCTCAAAAGAGAAGGCCCATTTCTGGGATGTCTCTGCCTCCCCTGATTTGCCAAATAGCAATCGCAACTCCCACCTCCCCTGCTGGCCTTGGTTTTGATGTTGGCTCCGGTGGGTGCCCTGAGCCTCAGCCTCCCACGTGTGAAATGAGGCTGAGATGTCCCTGGATGGGCATGAGGCTTCAAGAAGAGTGCATGGGGCGACGGCCATTTAGCTAAACCAAATATTCTCCCCTCCTGAGCACCTGGGGAGACCGAGGGCCCACCTGAAGCTAGAAACCAACCCCCACCCCCCCACCCCCCGCCTGAGTCCACATTTCCGCCTCTGTCTGTTCTGGAGGTGGCAGTGCCAAGATACGGGCTCCCCTCCCAAGGGCCCAGAGGAATTTGGACAGGGAAGAAAAAACAAGCCCCAGTCTAATGTTTTTCATTTTTGTCCTGAACAATGCCAGTTCAGGGCTGATTGTTAAGCAAATATTGCCAGAGGCAGGACCTTAGAGCTGACGCAGGCTGGGGACATTATGGGAACTATAGCTTCAGGGGCCTGGGACTCTGCCACCCACAGAGCCTGTTCAGGAGTCCAGATCTCCCCATTGGTTCTTCCTAAATCTAGTCACCTCTGTGGAGGGACTCCAGGGCCCGGGGTCTGAGGGGGCCCTGACTTGGAAGAAGGCAGTTTGGAGACTAGTCCTGCTCGGGGCTCCTCTCCTTCATCTTTGGGGCAACTGGGAGTTTGACCAACTGTCCCAGTTTGTGCTGGACTGTAAGGTTTCTTGTGCCCTGGGACTTTCAGTGCTAAACCTGGGATAGTCTTGAGCAAATCAGTATGACCATTCATTCTACAGGGCTCAAAGAATTCCAGGATTCTTGTGGGAAGATTCCTTAGATGCTGCCACTGCTGGTAATAATAATAATTATTCCTGTGTCTCCTCCCATTTATTTAGTGATTACTGTGTGCTAGACCCTGGACGAGGTGCCTTACATGTAGTATCTCACTTATCCCCACAACAGGACTGTGGAGAGCCACTAGTTCCATTTCATAGCTGAGAAAACTGAGGCTTAGAAACGGACTTGCACAGTGTCAGGCAGCTAGAAAGAGATAGCGCAGGGAATCACATCCATTCTGATTCCAAAGTCCTCAGTTTCAATTACCACCATCTCCATCTGGGAAACTGACCTTGCCCAGACATAGGTGGTAAAACCAAGGTTAAGACAGGTGGGGTGTACCCAACTCTGAGCTGGTTCTCACTCAGTGAAGCTGGCTTTAGGGGGCTCTGACTATCAGCTTGTGAATTGTGGTTGCCTCTTGGCCCAGCCCCGGAAGACATATACCAGCTGCTTTCGGGGAATTAGATACTTCCCTCGTGTCCACAGGCCCCCAGAAACTGGGTCTGATGTGGGGGCTTGGTGCAGCTCTTGCTATCTTGCCTTCCTTCAAGAGCCTGTTGCAAAGTCAGACAAACACAGGCTTGTTCTGGAGGGAGCCGCATCCAGAGCCTCAGCATGGCAGGAGCTCCAGCCTTCCCCAGGTGTCTGAGGACTGGAAGGCAGAGGTCAGAGCTGGCCTGGATCCCCTTTTCCCCAGAGTCTGGGCCTGGGGCTGCCTGCACGACCTTCCTCCCCACTGTCCCCATGCTTGGCTGGTGCCTTGGCCTCTGTGGCTGGCGCTCTGGGGGTCTGTTTGAGGTTTCCTCCAGCGGCTGGTGGCAGCGGGTACAGCTCACTAATTAATTAGTGCTTAAGTACTTAGCATCCTCCTGCATCGTGTCAAACGAGGATTTGAGTCTTAATTCCCTGTGTAGGTAACGGTGGGAATGTGCCGGGGAGAGCAGTTGGGCTGTGGAGCAAATGCTTCTCCTTGCTTGGGTGCAGGCTGAGGACACCAGCTGCTGCTGAGGCAGAGAGAGCCCCCCGGGGCGGAGCACCTGGACCCCTCATCTCCCCTCCTTCCATTTATTTATCCACTAGGAGCTCTACCGTCCTGTACCTCTGCAGCCAGAAAACTGCCTGGTTCCACTCCCAGCCCCGCCACCTGCTACCTGTGTGCCCCCAACTGAGTCTCTTTATCTCCTTGGGTCTAGATTTACAAGTATGAAGGTGATGATGGTGATGGTACCCACAGATTGCTGCAGAGATTACACAAGGTGGCAGGTAGAAATTCCAGAGAACATGGCTGGCATGTGGCAGGCCCTGATCAACAGGAGCTATCATCTTTCATATGCTCACCTCCTCGGTTATATTTTCACTAATACAACAAATATTTCTCAAGTTTGTACAAAGGACTTGCTGGACCTAGGCCTGGGTGCTGGGGACGTAGAGTTGTTGAATAAGACTTTCTACCACTCCAAGCCTTAGTCTAGCCATCTACGAAGTGGGAATGGTGACAGTGTCTTTCTCAAAAGGGTGGAGTGAGGTTGCCCTAGGCTGAGCCCCACCAACTATTAATGGCAAGAGGAGGAGCAGTGGCCCCAGTAAAACGGGACTGGGGGCTATGGGGTGGGTAGGATGGTCCCACCCCTAGCCTGGCATCGCCCACAAGACACACTTGGGGACGTGGCTCCATCCTTTGGCTACTGGTGCCTTATCAGGCTCTGGGCAGGGCTGCTGGGACCACTAGGGAGGGCTCTGATATTCAGTTCAGGGACTCAAGGACACAGAGGGTGTTGATGGTCCTTAGAATAGGGGAGTCACAGGCATGCAAGGCCAAATTTGACCCTCTTTTCCTAGTGCTTTGGCTTGTCCATTCTCCCTCAGCATCACCAGGAAATCAATAACATGACATAAAACTTCAGCAAGTGTATTACTTAGGAGCCACAATTGGCTAGCAGTCCTACAGAAACCTTTACCCAAGCAGAGAACCAAATGCAACTGTGCACCCACTGTAAACCCAGCACCAAGTGGTACCCATAATAAAAAAATACATGCCATTTATGCAGGTCCTACTATGTGCCAGGCACCATGCTGAGCCCTTGGCATTCATCATATTTCATCACTTCTCCACGATAGACCCACAAGACAGCACTCCCTACCCTTGCACAGATGAGGAAACCAGGCTCAGTAAGGCCCTTGTCTAAGTTCTCCTAGCTGGTAAGCAATATAGCCAAGATTCAAACCCAGGTCAGCTGTGCTCAACACTTAGTAAATATTTGTTAAGCAAATAAATGAACAAATGAATGCATGATTGCAGGAATGTCGTTGCGATGGTTAAAGGGGAATGAGTAGCAGAGTCCTTTTAAGTGAAACAAGAAAGGCAATAGCAGTGAGAAAAGAGCTCCCTGTGGTTTAGGGTCTATTACCTATTGTTGCACAGAGTTCCAGAAGTTTCAACATGAAAAGAAAAATCCAAGACCAGAAGAAAGAGTATAGTTCCAGGGACAATTCAAGTCTATGGCTGACAGCAATGGAGTACCTGTGACCAGGTAAGTCCTTGGGACAGGCGCTGGGGACCCAACCCCTGGCGGTCCAGACATTGTCCTGCTTTCCTGGTACCCGGCAAGGGAGTGGAACCTGAAGCATGAGGGCCACCCGGAAGGTCACACGTCTTGGGCAGCAGGAGGGAAACTTGGGGCCAATTAGAATTCTCCTTCTTTACATGTCTACTCCCCTCTGCGAAATGAAGAGTTTAAGAACTAGGGTGTTAATCTAACCACATCGCCTTGCTTACATATTCAGACTCAGAGCCTGAAAGAAAGTAGATGGAGACCAAATGAAAGCAGGAGGTTGGGAGAATGAAACTCACAATGAAACCTACAATCTGCCCCTTGACCAAAATGATAGCTTGTGCACATGGAGCCCTCACTACCAGCCCCACACTGTGTGAAGACCTCCGTCTCGCTCAGCCCTCCCTACAACTGCATTTTATAATCAACACACTGAGGCTTCAAGAGGTCACCTTGCCCAGGGTCAAAATGCTCGTAAATGGCAGGGCTGAGCTCTGGACCCCTGACTGTGGAGACCGGAAGGTGGACTCTGTTTTGCTGTTCTGGCAGGTGTGTTCTTTGGGTTGAAAGAGTTCTCTGCAGTCCTGATTTCATGCAGAGGAGCAGTATGAGAAATGTGGAGGGGAGTGGGGAAAGTTCCCAGGCTGGCAGCCGGTGCCCTATCTACCAGGGCCACCTTAGGCTCCGTGGCCCTAGCCTTGAGACCAGCAGAAGAAAGGTGAGCTGCTGAAACCAAAGAACTTGTGAAATCCACTGGGCTCCGAGGTCACGAGCATCTTGGAAAATCTCTCTGAAGGTTCCTGGCAATGTCCCTGTGGGAGCCAGCTCATGTATTTTAAGAAAAAAAAATCATTAAAGAAGTTAGGACTCTGGAGAGGCCATAAACGTAAAATATTGGTGGTTCAACAGTGTATCCCTAGCAGCGGCAAGCAGAGTTCATCTTGATGAGCCAGAACCTTGTCCAAGAAATTAATCATTTTGTTTTTCCCAGATTGCTCCCCCTGAATCTTCCCAGGATGTCTGCTCCAAAGTTACAACTTGCCCACCTAGCTCGAGACCCTCTAAGACAGTGGCTGCACCTAGCCAGCAAAGAGACAGTGTGGGCAGAGTTATGCAGGGAGTTGGGCCCCAGTTGGTAACTGCGGCCACTTTTGGAATGGTGCCCAAGAGATTCGACTTTCCAGACAGCCCCCAAATCTTCCCTTACTTTGGTTGTTAGTCACCATAACCATCACACCAAAGACCCTTCACTTAATTACTTTCTGGAGGAGGGACGTCATGTCGCTGGGCACCTTTTAGGCACCCATTGGGTGCTTGCGGTTTGGGGTGCAGACGTGGCATTTGCTTGTCCCTTTGTCTGATGAATGCCTTGTTTTCCTTTCTTTGCCCAGCAAAGGAGGTGCCATAACCCAGCCAATCTTTGATTCCGTGCCCTCCTTTATTTGGTGAGACAGCCAGAATCAAGATCCAGGGGATTTCACATTTTGGGGATCCCCGCCACCTCAGGTCAGATTTAAAGGTGTTGGGGACCCCCACCTGCTCCGATGAGTTTACGGTCAGCTGCAGACTAGGCCAAGACTGAGGATCTCAAGCTGGAGGGAGGATTTCCAAGGTCCCATCCTAGCCTCCATCCCCCACATCCAGGGTGACTTCCAACAAACCACCTGAACCCTCCCCTTCTCCTCTTCCCAGCTAGGAGACAGGGAGGGTGACATTGAGCTTCAGCTCTGGGGTGTCCTAAGGGTTAACTAATTAATGGTTGGAAAGTGCTTTGAAAAAATAAAGTGCTGGATAATGGGAAGGGCAATTATGTTGGGAGAAACTCCTAATTTGGCTGGAATTGATGTTAATGATAAAGTATCTGAAACATGTAGCAAGCAAGCGTGATTGTATTTTATATGACAGAGAGAGACACTTACACGCAGGGGACACAGAGCGCGGTTAATTTGGTTAAATAAAGTGAAAGATAAAAGGAACGTGGACACCACGGGACTCACTGTTTATCTGGACTCAGTGTAACACTTTGGAATCAGATCAGGCCCTTCGACTCTTATTTATTTGTTTGTGATGGAAATAAATGGGGAAGTGCCCGTTTTATGGCTCAGAAAGAAACCGTAGAAAGCAGAATCCAAGTAGGAGGCCCTGGGCTTCCAGGCAGGCATAGTCTGTGTTCCTGGGAAGCAGCCAAGGTCTCTGAGGGAGTCAAGGTGGGTGAGGACAACCCCGCTCCACCCCACCAGAGCTGGGGGGAAACTTAGAGGGCAGCCAGCACAGCTCTGTCCCCTTTCAGAGGGAGAAACTGAGACCCAGGAGAGAGAGGGGGTGAATGAATCAATATAGGATTCAATGTTCACTGGGTACTTCTGTTTGCCAGGCCCTGTGATAAGATGCCGTGACCCCCTTTTAATCCTTAGAGCAAGACTAGGAGGTGGGTACTATTTTCACCTCTATCTTATGGAGGAAGAGATGGAAGCTCAGAGAGGGCATGCCTAATGTCACACAGCCAGGAAGTGGGGGAGCAGGGAGTTGGGCTTAGGCAGCCTGTCGGAGAATAAAGCTACCAGTAGTGACTTTGGGACTAATCAAGTGCTCTTGATATTTACAGCTTTGGTCTCCTTGACTAGGTTTTGCTGAAGCAGGGCACCAGGACAAGGAGATGAAGAGACTCTTGTCCCCATCCAGGGAGGACTGAGTGGGAATGCTCAAGGTAACGGGACCTCCTGGCTGGGTCAGTGCAATGCTAGGGCTTTGGAGAGGGTTTGAGCCACGGTTTGGGGCCAAGGAGAACAGCATAAGTTTGCCCCAAGGAAGAGCAGGAGCCTTGGTTTCTGGAAGGTCTGTGAGGTCCCTGCAGGTCCAGATTAGTATTCAGTATTTATAATATTTCCATAATGGTAAAACAAAAGAAAACAAGCAGAGAGAATGCATTTTTAATCACCAATCATTTCTCTTTGTTTGTTGTGAATGAACAGCGAGGTGAAATAGTATTTCATAATCACCCCATTCGAATATTCCTCCCCACAAAGCACCGAGAAATCTCTAAATAAAATAAATAAACAAGCCAAGACCTTAAAATAAATTCCAGAGGGCAAAGTACTACGTGTGGGTTATCACAGCTGCAGGGAGGCAGGGGCTGAGAGGTGGGGAAGGGAAGACAAAGAGCCCAGAGCCTTGTCAGTTACCTGGAATCAGAGACCCCCCAGGTCTGGAGACTGAGGAGGCAGGTAAGAAAAGCAGAGCAATGGTTTGAAGAGGCACAGGACGGTGGGGCTGGGACAGGTTTTATTTCTTCTTTCTTACTCTTCCAAAATCTTCTGGTCCCCATTCAATCTCTGAAAACCAAGGAAACTCCTGTCCCCTGCCCCCTTGGAGCTTCATAACCTCCCACTCAAAAGACTCCTCATTCAGGGGTTCTTCTCTGGATAGCGTCTGCCTGACCTCCGAGCTGGCCCATCCCTCTCAGGTGATAGAGGAAGAAATCACAGCAAAGAGAAAATGGAAGGGACATAGTGTACAGCCCCCCTGCCCGGCAGCAAGTCAATGACAGGGCTGGGCCTGGAACTCAGGGGGCTTGGCCTCTCATCAGGTCAGCCTTCATCTACTTGCACGTATCTCTAGATATCTTGAGAAGCCTCTTATGTCCCTGAATGTTCTTCACTGGCTGTTCCTGATATTTTGTTGTGCACATCTCAGCATCCGCAGATCTGCAGGTGTTAGCAGATGCCTAGCACACGGGGGCACTTACCAAAAGTTGGATATGTGGATTGATGGGTGGGTGGATGAATGGATAGATGGATGGGTAGGTAGACAGAGGAGAGACTGAATGGGTAGATAGTTGGGTGGAAGGATGGATTGAAGATTGGATAGATGGATTATTGGATAGATGGAGGGATGGATATGTAGATGAATAAAGGTTAAAGTTGGTTTGGTCCCTTCACTGGCCAGTGGAAAAAGCCACCTTTGGATAATCACTTGCTAGATAGTTAATGCCAGTTACAGTATAGTCTAGTTAATATCTAGGGCCCTGGTGCCTTGAAATTATATTTTCAACAACTTGTTGAAGGACCCTGAAAAAAAAAATCACCTTCTAGCAAAGCAGGTTCCATTCAGGTAGAAATGGGATGTATGTATTCATCCATTCAAAGCTCTAAGGCCAGGCAGATCCCCACTTTTAAGTTAAGTCATGTGGCAGGAAAGAGCCCTGTCCAGGGCTCCCAGGCCTGTTCACACTCTTTCACTCACTCTGCATGGTCATTGGTAAGTGAGCGGCTTCCTGTCTCTGGGTCTCAGTTTCCCACTCTGAACTGTTCTCTGTGGAATGGCTCTGAGTCTGGTGCTGTCTATGTGGGCAGGGCTTCGGGAAAACTCTCTCTGGAGCTCTCGTTTTGCAGTCTGGGAAGCCCCTCTGCTCTGGCCCCGATTCCTTCCATGCCAGGGAGTGGCACTCAGCTCTCTCCAGCCAGCCTTCTCCCTGGGGCCTGGGGGGCAGTGGGAATGGGGGCAGCATGAAATAGCAGGAAGCCAGGTTGGATATTCTGGCTGTGGCCAAGGCCCTCACTCCTCTGGATCCTATTGAAAAAATAATAAAAAGGTAATTACTTTGTCATTACTGAACACTGGTTTTTCTTTTTTCTTTTGAAAGCCCTGGCCATAAATAACCAGCCCATTACCCTTCAGAGTGGACATACACACACGTGCGGGACCCGAGTCCTCGTACACGCTGGTTTCCCGTCCCCCACTCCACCCCATGCCCGGACACAAGCTACACTTCCTCCCCACATGCATGTGAAATGTGTACACACTATTTGTTCACTCGGCATTTCCTAAGCATTCTGCTAGATGCTGGAAATAATAATAACAACAGTCATTATGTGGGAATCTAGGCTAACTGCTCTGCATGAATTATCTCAATGAGTTCTCCTAACAATTCTGTAAGGCAGATCCTGATTTTGCTGCCATTTTATAGATGGGGACACTGAGGCTGAGAGAGGTCAGAAGTTGCCCAAAGTCAAACCTAGCTAGTAAGTAGCAGAGCTGGATTTGCACCCAGATGACCTAATTCAGAAATACACCGACTATTTAAACAGATTTAAAAATCGCAGCCATATGGCCTTATGAGGGGGGTGAAGGGAGAAGATTATTATAACATATTCTGTGACAGAGAAAACAAAGGGAATGTAGGGGCACAGATGGGGGCATCTAACCCTGTTTTGGGCAGGGGATATCAGGGAAGGCTCCCCAGAGGAGGTGACACCGGTTTGGGTCTTTATGGATGAATGGAAAGAGGAAAGGTCTTTAGAGCAGAAGGAACAGCCTGGACAAAGGCCTGGAGTTCAGACAGAGCAAGGTAGCTTGGAGGTCTGAGCTGCTGTGTGTGGCTGGAGCAGAGGATGTGTGGATGTGTGAGGAAGGAGCAGGGAGAGGTGGGCAGGGCTGTCGCTCACATCCGGGCCAGCTTGGCACAGTGGGGCAGCCTTCCCCCACCCACATTCAGCTACCTGGGACTCCTGCCCGTGTGACACGAGGGCACCTCATCAGCAAAACAGCTCTTTCCTGCCTCCCTGGCCAGCCCCGCCCTCCATGAGACACCATGCCAGGGCGGCAGCCGACACCTGCCCAGGTGCCCGTTGGGAGGAAGCATGGCTCCTTCCGGAGTCCCAGGGCAGGCTCTCTTTCCATGCCAGCCTCAGGTGGAATCACATCCCAGGACACAGCAGCACAGCCCTGACTGGTCCATCAGGCTTCTGCTCTCAGAAGTCCGGGCTATTTCCGATCTGGGAGAGGTGGAGAGGAAGGAGGAAGGGAGAGGGGCTGAGATGTGGGCCCACGTGGCAGGAACCACAACGCCCATGGGAGTGTGGCTTTGCTCTAGGACAAGCAGAGAGTGGGGAGGCTGGTCCCTTCAACTTTTCCATCACTGATCTGCCTTGTTCAACAGGGCCCTAGGGCCAGGCCTGCCCCGCCCTAGCAGGCGTGGGAGGGGTTAAGGTGTTGGCCCAGGGATCTTTGGGTAAGAGGTGATGTCAGCATCAGCCCTGCCCCTCACCTGGCTGTACTGCTGACAGCAGGAGCACAGTCTGCCAGTGCAGGGAGCACACCCACACCTGCATGGACCAAGACCCTTCTTTCAAGTTTGATCACAGTCCCACACGTCCACAAGTGCACGCACACACACTCTCCTATGCAGAAACACGCTTCACACTTGGCTTAAAAAACACTGCTATCCACAATGCACCTCCTCAAATCTGAGGGGGGCTCAAGAAAATGATACCTGATGGGTTTATACATGTTCATATTTTAAAAGTCTTAAGTCTAATTCACACCCAAGTTTCTGGCCTCAGAATCGGCATTATATTGTATTTGTATTTTTCTGTGTTTCCTGAGTTGGTTGCGATGAACATGAATTACTCCCATTTTCCCCCACAAATGTAAAATTTTTTTTTTTTTCTTTTTAAGGTATACAGTTTGGAGGGTGTTAGAGCTGCGAGAGGCCGTACAGATCAGAGACCCTACAACTAGGGGAATGTTGCCTAAAAGGAAAATATTAGTCACCTGCAATTCTTCTTGTTACCAGGCAGGGGTAAACATAAATAGCAAAAAAGTAACCTAATTAGAATGACTAGAAAAGGAGAAGAGAGCAAAACAGCCTGTCCTTCCCTTGAAGCTGAGTCAAGTACTCAGACAGGGAAATGAAAGCAGGCACAAAGTGTGGGTCGTGAGCTTGGAAAACAGGTAGTATTTATGATGTAGAAATCTCCAAGGCCTTTCTGTTGAGGGAGGTTTCAGGAAGGTGTGGCAGAGGGATAGGAGGAAGGGGCGGCTCAAATCTGTTGAGGCTGAAGGACTGAGCCAGACGCCCCCTAACCCTGTCCCCCATCAGCTGAGCAAATGCCCGAAGAGCTTGGGCTCAGGGAACTGAGAACTGTCAAGGTGCTGTACTCTCAGCGGAGAGAGTCTGCCTGGGGTGTGCCTTTCCCCCATCCCTGCCGGAGATTGTAGGTCTGAACAAGGCCACTCAAACCTTGAAACAGCCCCTGCTTGTGGCCAGCACAGTTCTAATAAGGATTCATTACTAGAATCACAGACGCTTTCACCCATTAAATTAGCAGGGGTTAAAAAAAAAAAAAGACAGAGAGAGAACACCAAAGGTTGGCGTGCGTGCAGGGAGATGGGCTTACTCATACTGCTGTCTGCCAGGGAAGGGCAAATGAACACAGCTTTCCTGGGAGGGGGCACTTTGACAATGGCTATCAAAAGCTTTAAAATGTATGCACACTCTTTGACTCAACAATTCCACTTTAAGGAATGTGGGCTATTATTTATGGACAAGGATATTCATTAGAGTTATTTATAATAATGAAAAGAACGGGAAACAAGTTTGATGCTCAAAATTTCCAGGAGTGGAGTATTGCTTAAGTAAATTGTGATCAAACTCTACAACATGGCCATTAAAAATCCTGCTATGGAAGGATATTTAATGACGTGAGGAAAATGTTCATATTACACATTCATGGTAGGCTAACAAAACACCATGATTCCGTATATTTGGTGTGATTCTGATTTTATGCAACAAAACAAGGCAGAAATCAAAAAACAAACAAAATCTAGACTAGAAGGAAATACACCAAAATGTTCATAGTGATTCCCTATGGGTGGTGGGGTTACAGATGATTTAAATTTCCTTCTTCCTGTTGATCTGTATTTTCTGAATTTCCTACAATAAACGTATATTGTGTATATAGGCAGAAACAAATAATTATGTACTTTGCAAAAAGAATCAGGGAATTTGGGGGTGGAAGAACTTTGGAAAGTTCATTAACCTGGGTGGGATTTGGGAACAAAGCTCAGAGTTTGGGGGAAAAGCCCCTCTCCCATTCTCCCTCCCCATGACTCCCAAGGGAGACATTTGTAAATAAAATGAATGAACTCAGCTTTTTAAATTTTTAATTACAACTTGCCCAGTAATCACCATAATCACTTATCTCAGGATCTAGTTTAATTATTCAGTCACTAAGCATCTAGTGAGTGCTTGCTAGGATGGGAGCCCCATGCTAGGCACAGGAAACCCCAGAAACACAGACCTCGTCCAAGGAGAACCTCAAAGTGAAGGAAACAAGCCCATCAGCCGTCATTTCAAAATTTAAAAATTGTGTTTCTTTGCCAACATTTATTGAGTGTTTACTGTGTACAAGATCAGATGTTTTGTACTGTTGATTTCTTTGGTTCCTTTTGTCTTTTACTGGGTTGAAATAGAATTGACAGTTAAAGGACACGTTTTTCTGCTTCCCTTTCCCCCCTCCCAGCACAACTCACATCTAATAAGTTTCATCTCTTTAAGAACATAGAGCAAAGGCAAAAAATCTTGTTGCACTGGGGTAAGTTTAAGAGTGAGACTTATGTTGCCTTCCTGCCCAAGTAGTTTGTCCTGGGGGAGTCAGACAACCTGACTCAGTCTTGGAAAAGTTATTCTTCATTCCTCAGTTTCCTCACCTATATAATGGGTATATTCTTAATCATAACTACCTTATATGGCTGTTCTGAGGGTCTAATGAGATAATACAAGAACTTAGCATGGTGCCTGGCATGTAATAGCCACTCAGTAAATATTAGCTATTGATGTACAGTCAGGCTTTGCTTCTCATGACTGCAAAGGACCAGAAACCAAAAAATTGTGACAGCAAGCTGAGATGTGATTGCTTTCAAAGCTTTCCCAATTAAACATACTGAGATAGACTTCAATGTATTTGTCCACAATCAGAAATGATGAGCCTCCTGGGGGGCAGGTACAGTGCCTGGCTCCTGAGCTTCTGAGACAAAGGCCCTCAGAGGGGGGAGGTGTATGCATGTAGGATGTGTGTGTGTGTGTGTGTGTGTGTGTGTGTGTGTGTGTGTGTGTCTTCCCTGGAGACTTAGAAATGGGAGAGACTCTTGATCATGTGCAGGCTGCCTAGAGGCAGGGGGCTGGAGAGATGACCTTGATGGGACCCTTAGCTGACCCACCTTCCCTCCCACGGGGCAGCCTTCTCTGCTGAGCACAATGTACCAGAGCCTTCCATTTCCCCACTGCAGACCCCCCGCCAAATGCCAGGGAGCAGAAAACTTGGCAAGGCCACATCAACCTGGAAACTCCTGGGAACTCCTGGGTTGTACCAGCTCCTCCTCCCTCCCCAGTCTTTGTCCTGGATCTTTCTAGTCATTTTCCTACAGCACAGGTGTTTGAAAGGCAGGGACCACTCTAACTTATCTTGATTCAATGCCTGACTCACAGGGAGAGAGTGAGGGCCTGCTTTGTGCTGGGCACTGTTCTAGGTGCTGAGGACACAAGAGGACACAGAACAAAGTCTCTGTCTCCAAGAAGCTCCCATTCTAGCGGGGGCATCTGGAGAGGAAATATGTGAATGAATAATAAGAAAAATCATTTTGGACATGCAAATAGGATAAAGTGATAAAGTCTGGGAGCTACTTCAGTGAGAAAGCCCCCCTGAGATAAGATAAGTGACCTGCATAGCCAGTTCGATGTGAAGGAAGCAGCCTGCAAAAAGGCTGGTCCAGGCAGAGGGAACAGCAAGTGTTGAGGCCCTGGGATGGAGACAAGGTTGGTGTTTTCTAGGATAGCAAGAAGCTACCTAGGGAGAGGGGCGAGGCAGGAGGGGGTCCAGGGACAGGCAATGGCCAGATCTTAGAGGGTGGACCTTGTTGAGCATGGAAAAAAGTTTGGATTTTATTTTAGGGAAAGCTCAGGAAATGCAAAATCGAAGAAAAGGAAGAGAAAGAGCATCTGATTTCAGCTCCTGCATGGTGAGTGGGAGTGGAAAGAGAAAATGAACAAGGGATGAAGAAGTTTGGGGGGTCTGATTGAGACCGAGGCTACTGTTTGGCTGAAGCATTCTCTCCTAACCTCTTGATTTACTTTTTTTCATTTTTTTTTGAGTTGGGGGTGTTGGTTGGAAACAAACACACCTTCCTTTTTCACCTCCTTCAAGGTTGTCTTCCCTCCTCCCAACCTTGCCACCTCAAATGAGGTTTTTTTTAGAGGAAGGAGGTGGCCTCTTTGGGGAGTTGGGAGAATTGCAAAGTATCTGAGGAAAAAATGGAGGGGAAAAATAAATGTTTTAATAAAAGTTTGGTGGATGAGATGTGGCAGTTGGAGATGAGGGGGCCTTATTGTGTGTGTGTGGGAAGCCTGAGCGTGAGAGAGACCAGCCAACTCCCCAGCCGGTCCCTCTGAGGGCAAGGGCTTTGTCTCATTCATCTCTGTCTCCCATAGCTGCAGAGATCTGCTCTTGTTTGGAGTTCCGCAAATGCCTACCCAATGAACAAATGAGTGAAGGATTATTGTTGGAGGAAAAAAAAACGGCAGAAGAGAAGAAGGAATGCAGAGAGGAGAGGAAGAAATGAGAAGTAGAGGGAGCAACAAATGTCCCAAGGAGCAATGACAATTACTGGCATTTATCGATCAATATCTTGGCCCAGGCCCTTTTCCTGCATTAACTCATTTTAGCCTCTCAACAATCCCAGGTGGTAGATACTATTATTATCATCCCCATTTTACTGTTGATGTAACTGAGGCACAAAGGGGTCAAATGCTTTACTCAAGGTCACCCTGCTGGTGAGTGGTAGGGGTCTGACCCCAAAGCCAGAGATGTTAATTGCTTCTTTACACTGCCTCAGGAGCGTACCGAGCCTGAGCCAAAAGTAAGAAGGCCTATTTTACCACTTCTCAGCTACTACCCCTCACTGTGCCTCAGTTTCTCCTTCTGTAGGCTGGCAGAATTGGGCTCGAGATCGCTGGGGCTGGGCATTCTGCTGAGTCACTGAGCACAAGGGTCTTAGAGACGGTGGAAGGGCACCCACTCCCTGACACTGGGGATGCTTTTGATGGTTAGGGGAAAGTAATGGAGAGTAATGAGCCAGTGGTCTGCGGGGGCTGTTAATTATTGAAGAAGGGGAGAAGGCAAAATGACCCTGAGAGGCATGTCTAACCCCCGAAAATTTCCTGTGTGGACAAATCCTGAACTGATCCCTAGGCCCATTCCAGGTAGTAAGGAGCTGAGTTTTTGAAACAGAATCTCATTCTGTCACCCTGGGCATCATAGCTCACAGCAACCTCAAGGTCTTGGGCTCAAGCGATCTTTGTGCCTCAGCTTCCCGAGTGGCTAGGACTACAAGCACCTGCCACAAAGCCCAGCTGATTTTAGAGACGCAGTCTCACTCTAGCTCAGGCTGGTTTCAAACTGGCGAACTCAGGCAATCCACACACCTTGGACTGCCAGAGTGATAGGATTACGGGCGTGAGCTGCCACATCCCACCTACGAAGCTGATTTTTTGAGCTGGTTCCTTGTCCAGTTCCTTGCACTAAGGTAGGCATCACTTAGTATCTAAGGAGTGTGGCAGGGTTGAACTTCCTCTCCCTAATTTTGAAGGCTTTCTTAGAGGATAGGGCAAATTCTGGCCTCCTCAGGGCCAGAAGGCCAGAAAGTCCCTAGTCTCTATCCATTTGCTTTTGGACCAATTAACTTGCAGTTTAAGGCAGGACATGGAATGTACGCCAGAAGATGCTTGTCTTGGGCAATCATCACACAGGGCTTTGGGTCACTTCTAGTCATGAGAGGCTTTGCTGATACTTTGCAGATTAGGCCCTGAAGTCTACCAGTCCTCAACAAGATTTACCAGCCAGTGGCATTTCCTCTTAGTTTAATGCATTCTGTTGAGCATCCTGTCTCAAAGTTATGGGTCATACTTTGAATTTTTATTCATTTATTCGACTAATCATTTATCTATTTGGTTTACAATTGTGCTCAATTTCTCACTATCTTACCATGTTGGGGGGAGGGTTTCCAGGTTTCTTTCAGGTCTCACAGTATTTCTATCTCGTCCTCATGCAGAAGGGAAAACAGGTAGTGTGACTAGCTCAGACTCTCTGGGATGGGGGTCGCCTGGCTGAGAAGGGCAGGACCAGGGCCCCTGGTCCCAGGCGTGGTGCTGACTTCTAACCAACTGGGAGGTGGGAAGGGTGGGCATGGGAGAAAAGGGGGGCTTCTTTAATGGAGTAAGAAAGTCCCCCACTAAGAGGCTCTACCACCTGGGGGCTGAGAGATTAGCTCTACCAAGATGCTCTTTATCCTGTTACCTTGCTTTATTTTCTTCATAGATTCTTTCACTGTCTGGAATTATATTTACTATCCATTTGTTTTAATGTTTATGCTCTGCTCCTCCCCCCATGGCCTATTTTGCTCATTTCGGGTTTATTTCTTGCACAATTGACTGAATGAAAAACTCCCTTGCAAAGAATAAGTGCAAAGCAGATATGAAACGGCGAGAACGTTACGTTCCTTTGGGTTCCACAATTCTAATATTCTAACTTGCACAAAAGAGCCAGTTCTTCAGTGAAAAGTGGGAACCAAACTTGGGGTCCCTGGGAGTTCAGAACAGGTGAAAAGTAACCCACCCCAAATGATTCTCTCTTCTCCAGCCTCGACTCAACTCAGGGGGTGTAGAAACCTTTTGGAGCCACCAAAGGGAGCTGCGCGCTCAGATGCTCCTCCACAGGTCGCGTCTAGCCGCGCGCGCACTCCGAGCTCAGCGGGGGCGGTGGGTGGGAAGAAACCGGGAGGGGAAGGTCTGGGGGTGTGAGGGTGGAGAGGAGCCCGGCCCCGCGATCCGGCCCGGGTTTTGCATACCACCCACTCGCCCGCTCGGCCGCGGAGAATTCCATAATCACAGCGGGCGAGAGCGGAGACTGGGAACGAAAAATCCGGGATCCGGCAACTTTCGGCAGCGCATGCGCGCCCGCAGCGCTCCATCCCAAACACACACACATTTTTCCCCGGACTTGGAAAGTCACCCAAAGCCGCCCCAAGTGCAGGTAAGAGACTCGGCGCTCCCTCCGCCGCGGCCCCCCCACTCCCCTGCTCCGCCGGCCTTGCGGGGCGCCTCCCCTCTCGCCGCCTGTCCCGGTGCAGCCCCCCCACCCCCGGGGCTGCCGCTTGCAGCAGGCAGCGGGCGAGCAAGCGAGCGAGAGAGCCAGCCAGCCTGCGAGCCGCGGCTGCCACCCAACTCCGGCCGTGCGGGAGGCAGGGGGCACGAAGGGCTGGCACCCGGGCGCGGGGCGGCGCGTTGCCGCTGTGGCCAGGGGAATGCCCGGCGCGCGGCTCCGGGGGAGGGGAGGGCTGCTACTCCTGGGGGTCACTTACTCCAACAGAGGGGGCGGCGGGGTAGGGGAGAAGAGGGGGAGGTGCCAGGCGCTAGTGCAGGACTTCACAAATAGGGTGGGGGCGCCCCCCGCGCTGTGGGCTCCGGGGGGGGGGCAGGTGCTCGCCAATACCGGGTAGTCACTCCTTCCCCCAACACTCCTCCAGCCCCCGCGACCCCTGTGACAGGGGAGTCGTGTGCTATCCGGGGCAGAGGAGGCAGGGGTGAGGGGCGCCTGGGGTGACTTTGCAAGACTTTGCCCAAGGGAAGGGTGGGTGGGGAACCCCTCCATCCAGCTCCTGTGCCCCAATAACGGGGTGTATATGCTGCCAGCAGAGGTAGGCAGTCTTCGCATAGGCGCGGGGTGCCAAGGGGTGCCCCCAGGTGGGAAAACGAAGGCAAGAGATTTCTTGGATGGGGGAGCGGCGCCCCCCTTTTCATCTGTGCCTGGGAAGTTTATCTCAAGTGCGCTGCTCCAGGCGCGGCAAGTGGCGCTCCTCACTCCCTTCCACACCCCACCCCCATCCTCCCCCGGCGAAGGGCTGGCAAGGCTGGCAACATTGGGCATAGAGAGCCGGGCCACCGGCTCAGAGCCGCTCTGCTGTCGGCCAGAGGCTGCCTGGGTCGGGGGAAAAGTTCGGGGGAGTTACTGCCGCTTTTGTGTGCGCTGGGAGAGAAGTTGCGCCCCGGGACGTGGGACGCTGGGTTGGTGGGCTGGCGGGCCGGCGGGCTGGTGGAGCGGTGCGCTCCCTGGGGGCTCTGCAGCATGGGCCAGGAGGAGTCTCTTCCCACAGGGTGGGCTGAGGGTGACCTCTGGACTCAACAATTGGGGAGGAGAAGCCCTGAAGTCAAGGGCGCAGGGCTGAAATAGGCACCTGATGGAAGGCAAGAGTGAAAAGTAGCTTGTGGGGGCACGGGAACACCAAAGAAGAGATCTCGGCCGGGCCACTCAGTCACTTGGGATCCGGCTTCCTAGCAAAAGAGCGCGTAGTGGCTGGCGGAGAAGTGTCCGGGAGCGGGGCTCCAGGGGGCGCGCGGGAATGGGGGTCGGGCCGGTCCGACAGTCAGCTCCCAGGGCAGGGGCCGAGTCGTGCGCCCGGAGCGAGCCGGCCGGGCGGAGCGGCGGCCGGTTTATTTTTACTCGGTGGCATTTGCAGAATGTGCAGCTGATGGCCGTCGGCCGCCAGGAAGTTTTGCTTTCTGTTCTTTCTCTCTCTTTCCGAGGCCAGCGCGACCGGGAGCGGGCGGGCTGGGGAGCCGGGCCTGGGAAGGGAGGGGGCGGCCGCTGGGATGGCAAGGCGCGGGCTGGGGCGCGTTGGGGCCGCGGGCGGGGGCTGGCCGGGCGCGGCGGGCGGGTGATTGCTGGGCCGCTGCGGAGCGTTTGGGCTAATGTCTGTTCCCAGCGTTGGAAGCTCCTCCGCGAGGGGAACAGGTGTATGCGCCGTCAATCACGGCGGGAGGGACATTTTGGGGGCGTAGATTAAGATAATAATAATAGATTTTTCTCTAGGGGGGTGGGCACAACTTCTTCCAAGTCATCCTTGGCCCGGTCCGGAGTTGGGGAAGGACTGAAGCGCTGAGGGAGGCAGGGGACCACTTCTTTCTCCACACAAGTTCCTCTAGACCCAGTCTCAGTATAGGAAGCCGGCCCTGGGTGCGGCGAGGATCTCCTTCCAGTCACGCTGGGGAGGGTACGGGTGCGGGTGCGTGCCCACCGGGAAGCAGTTTCCTCTAAGTACTCAGCTGAACCACTGGGCCACGAGGAGGGGGTGCCCAAACGGAGTCTGCGGGCACGACCTTCAGTGTGTGTGGCTGTTCCATCAACACTCGGTACCCTCACCAGAACAGGGGGCAGCAAGGGGAAAGGGACAGGGAGGTCTCTGGGCAAAGTTGGTAAATTTAGGACGTCTCTAAGGTGGTACAGGCGCGCGGAAAGAGCGCGCGAGGAGACTCGAAAACAGATCGCTGGGTAATATCGGTACCCCCACCCCCCCACCCCCCCGAGCGCGCGCGTACACACACACACACACACACACACACATACACACACACACGTCGCCGTCCTAAAGGGAGCTGTCCCGGCTGAGCAGGAGCAGCTGCGCCGGGCGTCGGGAGGGGGGTTGTTGGTCCCCCGGGGCTGCGCCCGGGCTGCGCTCCACGTGCCCGGAGGGGGCGCTGGGCTGTTCAGCGCCCGAGCGCAAAGCGCCAGGTTTGCGTCCTAGTGGCAGCCAGGCGGTGCGTCCCGGGCGGGCGTCGCGACCTGCGCCATCTCAGGCCACCCGGGCCACCTCGCCCGAACTCCAGCTGCTTTCCCACTTCCCAAACTTTGGCTTTTATAGTGTGCCCTTCACCGAAGCTCCCAGACCCTTTCCAGGGCAGGGCGGGGAACTTATCCTTTTCGGGCTGTGGCCGAGGTCTCTGTACTCGGAATCCGGCGAATTGGAGAGATTGTTCCCCCGCCCTTCCCAATCTTGTTAGCCACCTTAGAGGCGGTTAAGGAGAGTTTATGGGGAATATTGTAGAACTTCAGTAATCAGGTTTCCAGCGATCTTATGCCTCCTGTTTAATTTATTAGACTAGTTATTTATTCTGTTGATGATAATCTGTTGCTGGTTTCTATGGAGATGTTAAACTGATCTCTTTCAGAAATCAAACTCCATATGCACTAAAACGTTTAAAGGGGCAGTGCCTCCCTCCTTTCCCCACTTGCCTATTTTTGTTTGCTTTTTAGACTTTGCACCTTGTGGAGACTTCGTGTCTTGCTCTGAGTCTCCGCGAATTTTATTTCCTTCTGCGCCTGAGAGAAGGCGAGAAGCCCGGGAGTCTCACGCTTTGTGTCAAGTACAGCTTATTATGGCTAGAAGAAAGCGAAGGCTTTGATCCCTAAGTTGCATCATCATTTAAAACAGATCATTTCACCACCACCTCTTCCCCCCAATCATATAAGAGCAAAATTCTTTCAAGATCAAAGAGTCCAATCTAAAAAAATCTATTGTTTAAAAAAAAGGAAAGTCAGTTAAATCTGAAACTCCCCTTTATTTCTGCTCCCCTTGTATTTAAAGAATTTTTTTGAATAAGAAAAACAAAACTTGTAGCTTAGCTAATTTTTCATACTTATTAATAGTTTATCTTGCCCCTTCCCCACTTTTAATTTAAAAAGAAGTTCAAAGTTAGATTTTTCTGCCTGTGGGGGTCGAGGTATATTTGCTTCTCTTTTAGATCCTGACCATCTGTTTTTGGAAAATTAGCCTCTGGGAAGAGGGGAAAAGGAGTTTTTGCTCAAACTTAATGGAGTGCTTAAAAAAAATTTTTTTTTTTGGAGAATTGTCACCCAAATATTTTAAAGTCCTATTTTCCCTGCTTTTTTGGAGAATATCAGCAACCTCTGGTGTGTGAGTATATGAACATGAACTTTTTCTCCTTTTCTCCTCTTCTTCTCTGCTCAGGTATTTTTCTGTAGACTTGTGACTGCAAGGGGGTATGCAGTGAATTAAGAAAGTAAGCCAGAAAAAAATTATCTTGTTTTGTGACACTGAAAAATTGTGAACCTACTCTGACTCAGATATTTATCACGCTGACAGATATGATATAAAGCAATTGCATTTCCTAATGATCCTTCGGGACTAAGTTGTAGGTAAAACCATTTAATGCATTTTTAATATTAAAGTAAGGTAGGGGTTCCATTTTCTTGGAGGTAGGGGGAGTGGATGTCCCTGTGCAGAGATGGTGCTTTCTGAATATGCCGCTTTGCTTTTTCTACTAGACGCCCCCCCACCCCACTCCACCCTTTACATTTCCATTTACTTTGGGGAAGATTGAGCCATACACAGGGCATTTAGCTTTCATAAATAAATTTATATCTGGCCAGAAGGTCCAATGCTAAATAAGAGCACACTTTAAAAAACCCAGACTCCACCCCTGCTATAGGAAATAAAACAGAGGCAATACTTGACTTTTTTTCCTTTTCTGCCATCCTGGCTCTCTTTTATATTATTTTATAATGGAGTGGGGGTAGGTAGAGTGGTTGTTGCCTCTCAGCCCCAAAGAGAAAGGAACCATTCCTATTATTTCCCTCTTTGCTGTATTTTAAAAATTTGTTTGATTTGGATTGCAAACAGAACAGAGGCTTACAAGTAGAAAAGAGCACTGTGGCTTTAAACTCAGGAGTTTGCATATTCTCCTTGTATCTTTCCCCTTTGCTAATTATTGTGTTGTTTTCAGAGCAAATATGTCATATCCATGGCGACCGGGCAGGTTTATTGTCTTTCTGAAGCAATAGCTCACATAAGTAATTAATGACTTTCTTTTTTTTCCTCTGGCTTAGGTTAAACAGATCATTCAAGGAAAGTCATATCTCTCTCTTCTCTTCTCTCTCTCTTCTCTCTCCCTCCCTCCCTCTCTCTCTTTCTCTCTCTCTCTCTTTTTTTAGCCCAGTGACATAAGAACATGAGTAGAACAAGAAAATACTTTAACCAAGAAGTCAACAGCTTATTTTCCCTCATTTCTTTTCAAAGCTGAAGTGTCAGCTTTCAGACATATGAGGCTGTCATTCTCGCAGCCCTGAGCAGTGCACTCCACGCCTGGGTGGGAAATCCATTGCAAGGTTGTGCAGCATGGGCTGAAGGGAGGTGTTTGTATGGGGGGGAGGAACCTGAAGGAATTTGCTTTTGAGGTTGGTGAAGGCACTCCAAAATGAGTATTTCTCCTGTATTTAGCAGAATTTAATTAAATTGTTTACAGGAAAGAATTAATGAGTTGGTAGTAACATGTTCCCCCACCTTTCTTCATTTTCCAAGTCCAGTTAATTGGAAAGACAAAGTTTGTCTTTTTGATTCACCTTCAGCTTCTGCTTTCTCTGGCCTTTGTCTTAAGTGCTTTTTCCAGGAAAAGTAAGTTTTGGAATCCCCTCTGGTTAATATTTCCAGAATGATAGTGGGGTTTTTGCTTCTGTTTTGTTTTTCCCCTTAGCTTGAAGTTGGCATCTGCTTCTCAGGAATCAACAACTCTGATGATTGACTATGACCTGGATTTTTAAACTTTTTTTTTTTATGAAGGGGGGGCCTGTTAGCATACAAAATTGTATAGTCGGCATATCTCCTGTATCTCATGACAGTATTGGGAAGGTTAAAAGCAATTTTTTCTTGTTTTTTTTTTTAAATCACCTTTTATGATCTACCCTTTCTGAGTGGACCTTTGCTAATAAGAAGCCGTATGATGTCACCTCTTAACTTTAGAAATGTGCTGGATGTCCTACTAATATTCTCTGACAGCTTTCCTGACCCCCTATAGACACATATTGAGCTTATTTATGCTGTCTTCCCACCCCTTTTTAAAATTGCATGTATAGCCAAGGTTTTGTGTGTGTCCTTAAAAAGGGGGGGAACAAGATAAAAAGAAAAGCATTTATGTTGTTTCATTCACAATTTAAAACAATATTTTCCCCCATCTGAACTAAGTTCAGAAAGGCCGTGAGTCAACAGAATGAGTCTTTAGGCTTTTGGCATTGAAAATAAAAATATAAAGAAGAGAGATTTATTTGGTATCTGGTTTCTGAAGAGGAGAAGAGAAGGCCGAGCTAGTCTGATGCTGAGACTCCAGCGGAGTTGTAATTGAGCCCGTAACCTCTTGATGTCTATATCAGAAAAACAGACATGAGCAGAGGGGACGGAAGAGGCAAACAAGCCTTGCAGAGGAGGAGAGGCAGCTCAGGGGGAGATTCAGAGAGAGAGAGAGATTTAATTTATAGACATTTTAAAAACCATAATTTCATTAGGATCTGTTCTTCCCTTTCTCTGAAGGGCAGCCCGGCAGACCGATAAGGCCGATCCCTCTGTCCGGGATGCGTGGTGTAGTTTGGTGGGTGCAAGGTGGAGCATCTTTGCCAGCTCCCGGGGTATGTTTTCTTCCTGCCTACTTTCTGCTGGCTTCCTTATTTTGAAATTAAAAAGTCCCAGAGAGGCAAAAGTCAGCGGTGTTTCTGGCTGCCTGGTGATCTTTCCTGTGGGTGCCGTGCCGTTCCGTGAGTGGGTCTGTCTTCCGCTTGGTTGGTGGCATCTTTGCCTTCTCTCTCAGGGGCAGGAGGCCCCTGGGAGAGGGGAGCACCCCATCTCGGCCTGCCTCAAGTTCACCAAGTTAAGGTGCAGTGGTTCTCAGGCCACAGCTTAGGGGGAAAAAGCGAGAGCCTGTCATAAATTCTGCAAAAATTAATCAACCGTTTAAGAGCTGCACGTTAACGAGGTTTTGCAGGCAAGCTGGGCCCTTCTCCTGTTCCCCCTGTTCAAAGTCCAGCAAAGTGAGGGGTGACCTGGACTGTGAGAAAGAAAGGGGGAGTTTTTTTAATAAATCGGAATAATTGAAGACAACCACGGATGGGAAGAAGACAGATGGATTTATTGAATATAAATCCTCAAGTACCCTTGTTCCATATTGTTGGATTTTTTTTTTTTCCCTTTTGGTCTGGATTTGTCCTGTGTGTCTTTGGTAGAAAAGACTTATAGAGAAAGAGAGCAAGGGAAGGGGCGGGGAGAGAAGAGAGAGAGGGAAGGATACAGAAGAGAGAGACAGGGACGCTTTGGAACTCATTATCATTCTTAATAAGTCTTAAGGAATAAAGAAGAGCATTGAGTGTAAATGCTGGGTAATCCTAACACTTCTCAAGGTGAGAGGAGTCTTGAGGACACAGAGAAAAGAAAGAGCAGAGGAGGGGGTGGAAGGTGGAGGACCCACAGGCCGGGGGAGTTGTAGGCCCAGGGCTTGGGAGGTTCGGCCGGAGGCCTAGAGGCTGGGTTGGGGGGACCCCCAAGACATCCCAGGCAGGGCAGCTTGTCTGAGTTGAGATAGGGGATCTCTAAGGTAGGACGACTTGCTGGTGGCAAGGAACAAGAGTGATGGGAACAGCCCTGCCTAGGGTGAGGGGTGTGGGCAGAGGCCATGGGGCCTTTGCCTTCTGCTGGGCGCCCTGTCCCCAGCCAACCCAGCCCTTGCCCCTGGCTTCAGGTTTCTGCAGAAGGCCAGGTGAGGGGCAGAGGCCTTGGCCTAGTCCAGGCTTCCCCTTGCTGTCCCCCTGGCCTCCCCCAAAGTGGCTGCTCCGGGAAGCTGCGGCCAGAGCTCAGCTCTGGACACTAGGTGGCTTAGAGGATCTGCGAGGTTCTCCAAGGCGGCGAGTGGCTGCTGGCTTCCCTTCTCTTCCTCGGTGGGCTCCGCTGTGTGTTTCCTCTGCCGGCTCGGCTGGCAGCCCTGGCAGACAGGCAGGAGGGTACCAGCCCAGGAGCCAAGCCCTCCCAGAGACCGGCTTCCAGGCAAAGTGGGCATGAGGCTGGAGGCAGTTCCTGAGCAGGGAGGCAGCCAGTCAGGGACATTTGCAGCAGGGACGATGGAAATCCAGCCTGTGTTCTCTTCCTGCTCTATCCTGGGCCACCTGAGTATGAGGCACTGCTGAGCCCATGGGGTCTCTGGACTGTGCTTTCCCCCTTCTTTTTTGAATTCATGTGCCCCCTTTGAGCATCTTCTTAATAAAAAAAAAAATCTCATAAACATAAATATTGCTTATAGTTTGAGGGTTTCACAGGTTTTATAAACCCAGCCTGAGGACTCCCTAGGGTCCCTTGCTCTTGTGGGCTTCTTGCCAGTTCTCTGGGATGGGATGGGAGGGAAGAGGCCAAATTAGTCCTCACCCCTCCTGGTCCTCTGTTCCCACCTGCCTCCCTCCATACTAGAGGAGGAGAGTGCCATCTCGCTGGCACAGGGGGGACCCCCATAGAGGGATTGGGGCCAGCACTCAGATTGCTGTCTGAAGAACCCCACCTACTTAGGTAGAAGCCCCACACCAGGCCAAAGGCAGTCTCCCCTCATCCAGCTGACATTCTATGGGATTTGTGGGATGTTTGAGGAAGGGTCTTAGACCAGGTCATGTTTGAACCTTGGATAGTTTTCTCCAGAGACTGAGGTCAGCTTGGAGAAGGGCACAATTCAGATTTGACTTACTGCAGTCAGTTAAACACAATGATTTTTAACTGTATTTCTTTCAGAAAGCAACTTCGGGAGAGCTTGCAGTGGGAATATGTCGGAGTTAGAGGTGAAGGCTGATGTCCAAGCGGGTGGGAAGCCTGGAGGGAGAGCAGGATGGGTTCATAGCGAATGGTTCCTGCTGCTGTTCAAGGGCGATCATGGCCAAATCTCATGCCCCAAGCATGCCTTGCTGACAAGATTTACCGGAAGGAAACCTCGCTGCTTCTGCTGCTGGTCTCTGGGTGGGTGAGCGTGTGTGTGTGCGTGCGTGTGTGTAAATGAGAAGAAGGGGTGGGGGAATGAGCTCTGCCAGGCTGGCACCCTTCCCCAGCACTAATTGCTGGCAGAGTACCCACGGGGGCTGTGCCAGCGTCTCAGCTCCACCCGCCCCCCTCGCCCCTGGAGAGCTCAGCTGTGCAGCTCACTATGTGAGGGCCATTTCCGGGCCCACTCGTCCCAGCAGCTCCTTTGGGAACTTCAGGGAAATCTGATCCTTGGGGAGACCATGGATCAAGCCCCAGCATCTCTGGCTGGGAATGGTAGCGGGCAGGGTGAGACGTCCTACCTTTCTGAGCTCCGTACTTGGAGTCTTGGGAGACATGGCCTGATAGGCCAGGCATTAGGACACCCCATTCCAGTCTGTCTCTGCAGTAAGTCATTGTATATGTGGCTTTGGGCAAGTCATTTTCTCTGGGCCTCAGTTTCCTCTCTTGTCTAATAGCCTCTGACCCTCATCGGGTTGTCCTGACACTTGGCTGGGCTTAGAGCTTTGAAAGTAATTAAATGTAATGAAGAATTTATCATGGTTGCGTTGTCAAGTGCAGGGTGTCCCCAATGTCACATGAGCTGGTTTTATATGATATGGTATCAGTCTCAAAGAGGACCCCTGTGAATTCTATTCCTGGAAGCCCTGGGCCTGGATGCAGCGTGTGGTGCTGGGGTTGCATTTCTGTGTCACGCTGGGGGTTGGCTATCTTATCATTGGGAACTTGGAGCTGAGTCGGAGGGGTTGCTTTTCAAGCAGAATGGGAGATCCTATTCAGGATGTGGGGTATGCTTAACTGTTTTGTGCCTCTGGACCCCACAGGGTCGTTGAGAACCTAGCTGTATGTATCGTCAATTAGGTGTTCTGGAGCCAGTTAGCTGGGGATCAAAGTTGTGTGACCTTGCATCGGTTACTTAACTAGCCTGTGCCTTGATTTGTCTCATCTGCAAAATGGGAATAATAGTGGCCACGTTGTGGGGTCGATGTGAAGATCGGCTGAACAAAGATGTGTGAAATATTGAGACTAACCCTGGTATTGGTGTATGTTACAGGTCTATGTAGGGGTAGGCACGGAAGCACCTGCTGGTTACCAGGGATAGGGGGAAGGGGGAGCTCACTGTCCCTATGTCTGGGGGCTGAGACCCCCATCAGATGTGGGGCAATGTGGTGTTGGTTAGAGAGTCAACATTTAGTGTTTCACCCTCACTTCTCTGGGCTGCCTAGTGTCCTCTTGGTATTTTTGGTGATGGGTCTGGAGGGAACAAGGAGGAAGACTGTGCCAACAGGTGGAGTCAGTCCCAAAGGGACAAAGGGGCCTTTGGTCTCCCCTGTTTTGGTCAGAATGGACATTGCTAGAGCTCAGTGGGGGGTGAGGAGGTTAATCCAGGGAGCTGTTTGGGATGGGAGGCCAGGGGTGGGGTGGGGGTGGGGCAGACCCTGGGAACTAGCTGATGGTGCTGGTGGGCTCTGGCTATGTGAGCCTGATTCTGGCAGCTGGAAGGGTCAGCCCTGCCTGAAAGGGCTCCCTTATGATGGAGGCCGTGTGGCTGGGAGAGGATAAGAATGTGGGATTTGGAGACAGGCCCGAGCCACATGAGAACCGTGTTTCTCCCACTTGGGCAAATTAATTCCTCTGATCCTTTGTTTCCACCTCTGTAAAATGGGAGTTGGAATTCCTACCTTGTGGACTGAGGATTAGCTGTGAAGACGGTAACCATAGCTGACAATTGCAGAGGTTCCACTGTGAATGTTACTTCAGTGCATGCGCTTAGCCCAGTGGTTGGCACACAGTAGGGGCTGCAGGATGATGATGAGATTGTTAATGGGCCAGTAGGGCTAAACCTTGGTTGGGTCCTGACCTAGGCTAACCTTCAGGCTCGGTGCTTAGCTTGAGGGCCAAGGATGATGACCAGTGTCCTTTTAGCCACTGCCTCTGAGGTTTCCCACCTGTCCCCTGGGGCATCCCCCAGGTCTGGGGTGGAGGCAAAGTGGGGCCAGGAGAAGAGGCAGAGGTACATGGAGGCAGTGACCTAAGGAGGCAAGGGCACAGGGCTGTGGGGTGGGGGGCACTGGAGGGGCAGGGGGCACTTATGGAAGATAAGGTGTATGAAACCCCATCGGCCTCTCCCATTTCACTGTGCTATGCCGAAACATCCCGGTTCCTGTTTCACTATCTGAGATCTGGGAGCAGGTTAATTTCCATGACGAACTCCAGGCCGTGTGCTCGGTGGATTTATCTAATTAAACGGATGCTTTTTTCTAAGAAAGAAAGGAAGAGCGAGATGGAGAGAAGGAGGGAGAAAGGAAAGAAGGAAGGGAGAAAGGAAAGAAAGGGAGGAAGCAAGGAGAGCGGTAGAAAGGAAGGGACGAGTAAGGAACAGAGAGGGAAAGAAGACAGGCTTGAGAGGGAAGTGGGAAGGGAAGACAGAAAAGAAAGAAAGATGGGGAGGAAGGAAGGCAAGCAGAGAAGCTGAAGACTGGTCATTTTTGAAGGCCATCACGGAGTGGAGGAGAGGCTTGGTGGCCAAGGTGGGGACCTTCCTGGTGGGCCTCGCTCCTGTCTTCTGGCAATTTTAGTCTATTTCCAGAATAGCTCTCGGGCTAGGAGGATAAGGAGTAGCTAGAGAGTTTTGGGGTCTGTACCATCTAATACAATAGCCAATAGCCCATGTGGCAGCTTAAATTAAAGATTCAGTTCTTCAATGAACTAGCCATAGTTCATTGGACTATTGGAGCCATAGGTCTCAGAGCCACACGTGTGAGCCCAGCATAGATAGAACATTTCCATCATTGCAGGAAGTTCTGTTGGAAGTTTCCCTCAGAGGAGTGCGTCCCTCAGAGCTTGGCCCCAGAGGACTGGGATGGAGACGCAGTGAGGGGCTGGCAGCAGGGGTGCCCCCAGATGTCCCTGGGCACTCCCTACCTGAATCCAAGGCCTCCGTGGGGCTGGGCCATCTTCTCTTCCCGCTCTGCCACGACTTTCCTCTCTCCGAGTGCAGGGTGAAATGGCAGAACTGGGTTAAAACCCTTCTTGCACTTATGATCTTTGTGACCTTGGGCAAGGGTCTCAACTCTGATCCTGTGGAATCGGACTGACAGTACACAATACCTGCCTCGTTGAGTTCTTGTGATCATTAACCAAGGGGATGCAGTCAGCGCTTTGTAGGGGAAGGGCACAGCGTGAGCACTCAAAAATTGGGGACCGCCATTATTATAATTATTATAATTGTTGATATTGTTTTCATAATGATTATTGAAGAGCTTTTGTGACTGCCTAGTTCTTAGGGACACTTCTCCACCAAATGCTGATTTATCTGTAATTGACCCTTTCCAGAATTAGTTTAAATGAACCTTCCCCCAAATCCTTTTCTTCTGGGAACCCAGTTTGGATTTCTTCTTTCCATTCCTCCTTCCTTTGAGCAAAAGGAAGGCTTGGAATTGCCCCAGAATGAACTCTTACACACCCTTCTACTTATGATTAGAGACCCGTCCCTCCCAACACATATTATAAGTGTGTCCACACACACACACACACACACGTACACATTTTCTCTCTCTTGTACTGGCTAAACCATTAAAAAAAAAAATAAACAAAACCCAAACTTTTAAAATAGGGGTGAGCAGATGTGGCCCAGCAGGGTTGGCTGGGTGTTTTGGGGGTGGGGGTGGGGCCAGTCTCTGGGAGGGATGTGTGTGTTTATTCCCGGACATTGCCCAGTGCCCTGTGTGCTAATGTGGGACTGAAAAGTCCTCTGCATTGTGCAGGCTCCTTTCCCCGTGAAAAGGCAATTGAGTCAGTGCGTTCCGAATGGATTGGAGCTGACAGTAAATGAGAATTTGGCAGTGGGTAGAAAACAAGCCCCGCCACCTAATACATACACACACACACACACACACACACACACACACTCTCACTCTCATCCCTCCCTAAACTCCCAATGCTTGTTTGGTTTTTAAAGGGATTTTGAAAAGACTTATGATTTCTTTTTGTATATGTCAACATTAGCAGCAGGGGTTCTGTTCCAGCCTGCCCCCCACCTTCCCTGTGGCTTCACCCTCCTTCTCTAGGTGGCTACCCACCTCCCCTTGCCGCCTCAGTGGCTCCCAGCCGCCAGCGATCCCCGATCCCCGAATGAGTTAAGGGCTGAATCAACTCTAGACCCAGCTGTACACTTTACTCTGGGTTCCTGAATGAAGCCATGTGCTGTGCTCAGCACGATTGGAGACTGTCTGTCCCGGGTGACCTACCCCCCCCACCCTGCTGGGCTCTACCAGCTTTCCTGGGACCTGCTGCTGAGTCCCAGGACCTCTGCCCTGGCAGCTGGGGAGCTGGTGGCCCTTGCTGTGGGTGCCTTGTGTGGTGTCCTTCCCACATCCAGCCTCCTAGGAGAGACCTCTTTTAGTTGTAAAAGAAAGGGCACACCATTTAGATCTGGCATTATCCCTGCATTTCCAGGAAGACTTGCAGTTTTGAGGGTTCATGGGTGCCGACGAACCTACCCCTCATAATTCTCCTTTCCACCGTGTCCATACCAGTAAATCAGTCAACACATATTTACTTGTAGGAGAATCCCCAACAAGGGTTCCATGTCCCTAGACCTCCCCCCTTAAGCATTCCTAGGAAAGACTTCCAAGGAGGGAAATATTGCCGCCCCGCTGATGTGCCTCCTGTTTGTGAAACAGCATCTCTCTAGCCCAGCCACCCTCTAGCATCTTTCGTATTCCTGGGAGGACAAGAGGCCCAGAGAAGCACTAATTTGGACAGAATCACAGCCTGCTCCGTCAGGGTGTATGTGTCCCCCAGTGGTTGGGGGTGTCCCTTGTGTGCCCCTGTCTGAAAAAAGGCTGGTGGAGTCTGCTAGTTTAGCAGCTATGCTGGGAGAAGAGTGGTTAGGTACATGGGTTCAAATCCCTACTTCCCTATTTATTAGGACTGGGGCTTTGGATGTATTGCTAACTCTTCTGAGCCTCAGTTTCCTCATTTGTAAAAGAGGATTAATAATAGTGCTTGTGGCATGGGGTTGCTGTGAGGAGTAAATGAAATAATGCTGGGAGTGCTCTTGGCATAAAGCCTGGCATGTGGTAACAGAGGGTAGCTATTGTTGCTACTATTACTGTTTCTGCCCCGTCTTGCCCATCTGTCACCATGAAGGCAGAGAGCTCAGGCCTGTCCCTGTGTTTGGACTCCAGGACTCTTGAGGCCAGGCTGTAGCCCCAGCCCAGAGGCTGTGGCCACCAAAAGTCGGATGAAGCACACTTGCCAAACCAGCAAGGCAACACGTCGACCCAGTGCAGAGCCCTGGAGGGAGCAGGGGAAAGGCTTGCGATGCCCAGGGCTGGGCTCTTGGACGCCCAGGCGCCTGGCCCAGGGAGGGGCCAACTCCCAGCCTCTGGCCGCCATCTTGCTTCTTCTTGGCCTCTCCTCACAGACGAGAGTGTGGCCCTTGCCCTCCCCCAGGAGCAGGTGGCCTCTGCAGCCTGGCACCTGTTCCTGGAGGGCAGCTGCCAAGAAGGCACAAACCCAGGGATCGCCCTGTGTGTCGTCCCGAGTCGTTGCACGAGGTTGTGTGCTGCCTGGAGGGGCGGGCCTGGGCCTGATCTAGTGGAGAGGTCAGAGGAGGGGCTTGTTCTTTCATCCCAGAGCCCCCTCCTCACCCTCCAGGTGAGTCTCAGGGGATCAGGGGCCAACCCTGAGGTCGGTGTGCTGGGGCTTGCTGGGGCCCGGGGGAGAGCGAGACAGGTGGAAGATATGGAGGAAGTCAGCGAGGGTGCTGGTGAAGGGTCTTGCTTTTGTTCCCGAGGGGCAACACATGAGCTGAGTTGATTTTATATTTTCGTGTTATTATAAGAGAAAGGAATCAGACGTTTACTGAGCACTGACTGTGTGTCAGATGCTGTGACGTTTTGTGGGATTGAAGGACTCAAGGTGGGTAGTGGTTCAATTCCCATCATACTCAGCAGCAAAGAAGGCTCCGAGAGGTTCAGTAACTTCCCCGTGTTCACCCACCTCGTGCAAGGAGAGCTTGTGTTTCAACGGATGTTGATCTGACTCCGAAATGCAAGCTGTTCTCCATGCACAGAAAAATGGAATCACAGTTTAAATAGTTTTTGAAAATAGTTAAAAGGGAAAAAATTCACCCCTAACTATTATGGAAATCTTATTTAGTATTTAGTGTGTTTCCTTCAAATGTTTTTTTCCTTTGGTGGCTGTATATACTATTTATAGCATATGTATTTTGCATAATTATAATCATAAGAGAATACAGTTTGGGTTGAAGCCCCAGGTAAAGTAGGGTCTCCCAAGCTGGGGCTACTGGAAAGTGATTGATTCTCAGCAAAACAGAATCCTGATGTTGGCTCTGAGCCAGCTTTTTGGTAGTGGGGTTCCCGATGTTGTGTTGGAGAAAGCAAACTGGGTGAATGGAGAGGCTTTTGAGACCCCTGTGTTCTCTCCCGAGTTGGTTCGGCTCAGTTAAGTGGTAGAATTTTCCTTTTAACTCACTTCCTTCTTGCTTTTGATAAATGGGAATATTTGTACCATTTTCCCGAATGACCTCCTCTCCTTGGGGTAATGAGAAAATGAAAGTCTTTGCTAAGTGCTTTGAGATATTCAGATATAAAACTGGAGAGCAGAGTGTTGTCATGGGCCTTTTGCTGCCAGGGCGCTTTATAAAGAGGAGGGGCAGCTTGGAGGGGAGCGAAGGTCATCCTGAGGATGAGGGCCATTGCTGGCCACCCAGATCTCTCTGAGCATCAGAGCAGGGACGTTTGTGGCCCAGCTCAGAGTGAGGAGGGTTTTCCCGGAGCCCCTGCCCATCTATCAGGTATGTGCTCCAAGCACAGGTCCCCACAACCAAGGTGATCAGGATCACTTAAAGCCCCCACCTTGGTTTGAATCTCGTGGATAAATGGTTCCATACGAGGAGAGGTCTCCTCCGCTCACTGCATAGCGTCAGCCCAAGAATAACACGGCGGAATAAATAACTGTGTCACCTATACAAATAATCATCCTGACGATGATTTCGAAACATGGAAAAATGTTTATTATGTGAGTGGAAAAAAAAAAATACCAAACGCCAAGTGTCGTGAATGCCGTGAAAGAAACTATATAAAAATACAAATGCTTATGGACAAAGCTTGAAAGGTAATCCTCCAAAATGAAAATTACAGCGTTAGGGTGGTGGGATGACGGTGATTTGTTTTTTTATTTAACAACATTTTATTTAAATTCCCCCTATGATTAAAAACCAACAAAGCTGATGTGTCAGCCCAGCAGGGAGCCCTGGCAAGGGGGAGGGGGTGGGGCAGCGCCAGGCGAGAGGGCGCCTGCACCCACGGCCCCCGCAGGGTGCTGAGCTCACCCGCTCTGCCAGCCACAGAAACCTATGAGATCTCGAGAAGCCGAGGCGTATCGGTGACTCAGACCTTCGTGTTGTGCTGTTCAACAATAGCTTTTGTCCTTTGCCCAAAACCCTAGGCCAGTGTGCTAAAAAAAAAAATTATAAAATTATGAGATAGTTTGTACTTTCCTTACCAGCCGGTGCCAGCTTCGGGCACTTTATTTATTCAAGGTGGGGAGGCAGGGAAGGCGGGGTGGGGGTGGGGGGAGAGACAGAAAGAAAAGAAAAACAAGGTAGAACTCGGACAAGGCCCAAGAAACGTTTGCACCTCAACAACAAACTTTCTTTTGTTTCACCAGTGGGGAGGAAAAAATGTAGAGGACCAGTTTGAACCGAGTAAAACCCCTGGCGTTTTGTGTGTGGGGTTGATTCTTTGGCTTTTTGCAGAGTGTTTTGCCTTTTATTAGCGGAACATGAAAGCTATGTTGTGAGGTCCACCTTTGGGCCAGAGTGCAATATTGGTGGGACGGAGAGGGGCCCAGGAAGGAAGGGCTGGGGGCAGTGGCTGGGGTGGGAGCAAGGATGGTGGACATGCTGCTCTCTGGCATTTGGGCCAGTGGTGCCCAACTGCCAGCAGCCTCTACCCTTGTTTCTGCTTGGGTTTAAAGAAGATTCTTACCTCCCAGTGTTCCAGAAGCCTCTCTCTGCTAAGTGGGACTCAGAATTCCAGGTGGATCGGGGCAAGGACAGGTTTGCGCGGCACTGGCTTGGACCAGAACTTTTCTCCTAGTGTTGTTTGGGAGACATTTTAAGAATTGGATTCAGGTGGCGCCTGTGGCTCAAAGGAGTAGGGTGCCAGCCCCATATGCTGGAGGTGGTGGGTTCAAACGTAGCCCCAGCCAAAAAACTGCGAAAAAAAAAAAGAATTAGATTCACTCTGGGATGCCAAGGCAGGTGGATTGCTTGAGCTCAGCAGTTCGAGACTAGTCTGAGCAAGACTGAGACCCCGTCTCTGAAAAATAGCTGGGCATTGTGGTAAGCACCTATAGTCCCAACTACTTGGGAGGTTGAGGCAAGAGATCCCTTGAGCCCAAAAGTTTGAGGTTGCCGTGAGCTATGATGCCAGGGTACTGTGCCCGGGGTGACAAAGTAACAAACACTCAGAAAGAATGACCTTGGGAGAGAAGAGTCAGAAATGGGCATGAATGACATTGTGAGTGATCGTGTGTTGTTATGTGTGATTGTGTGTGAATGGTGGTTGTGTGTGTGGTTGTGTGTGAGATTGTGTTGTATGTGTGAAATTTTGTGTAAATGGTTGTGTGAATGTGAACGATTGTGTTTGAGATCGTGTGTGATTGTGTATAATCATGGGTGTGAATGGGAGTGATTGGGTATGAGAAGTGTGTGGTTGTGTGTGAGATTGTGTATGATTGTGTGTGTAAATGAGTGTGACTGTGTACGAATATGAGTGATTGGGTATGAGATTGTGATTGTGTGTGGTGGTGTGTGGCGGTGTGTGCGGGTGTAGGAATGACTACGTGTGACTGTGTGTGAGTGATCACCTGTGAGACTGTGTTTGATTGTGTGTGCGTCTGTGTGTGTGTCCCTTTGGTCTTAATTGCTTTTGCCCCAGTTATATGGTAGTCAGAGAGAGTAAAATTGATGGGGCCTTAACCTCCTTTTTTTCACCTATCTCTTTGCCCCCCACTCCACCCCAAATCTGCTGTCTGAGTGGACCCTTGCAGTGGCCTGGAGCCAGGACTGACGGGCAGCTCTTCCACCCGGATTCCTTCAGACTGATTTGTGGAAATAGTGTAGGGGTCTTTTCTTCGGCAATGGTTTGACCAGTAAGAGAACGGAGGCGCGTGGGTGAAGGGCGAAGTCACAGAGGTCTGAGGTGGCCTGGCCTGGAGCTCAGACACCCATCTCTGTGGCCCTCATGGGGGTCCCAGGCCTGTCAACCTTGTTCTGGTGCTCAGGGGTAGATTCCTGGCTGAACTTCTGAGGCTCAGGTAGGCTCAGAAGGCGCCTTCTTTATCTTTCCATCGTCGTCGTCGTCATCATCATCGTCGTCGTTGTTGTCGTCGTGACTGTTCCTGTGAAGAAGGCAGCTCACAGATGATGGTCCTGTGTTCCGGATGAAGAAACTGAGGCCCAGAGAGTGGTGGCTGCTTAGCCAGGGTCCCACTGGGTTTGGAACTGAGACCAAGTCTTTGGGCTCTTGGAAACCTGGTCTTCTCCTCCAGTGGCTCATGGCAAGGGGGGCCAGTTCCACACATGGCATCAGGCTTCCCTCCACTTCAGGAAAACAAAGGGACCCTTGTAGATGGTCAGGGTGGCTGACATCTCTGGCGAGGACAGAACACTGGATGGAGAGACAGGAGAGGGGGTTCTAGCCCCACTTCTGCCACCAGGAAGCAACCACATCCCAAGACCTCAGCTTTGCCATCTAGACAGAGCAAGGAGACTGGCCCCAGTGATTCCTTCAGCCTTTCCCACCTCTCAGCTTTGCCATCTAGACAAAGCAAGGGGCCTGGCCCCAGTGATTCCTTCATCCTTTCCCACCTCAGGACAGCTGGAGCTTCCTGCCGCAATGCAATCCAGAGTCCCCAGCTGTGCCATGCAGCAAACCCTCTCCCACAACCTGTCAAACCAGAGATGCCAGTTTCCCCTGGGCTCCCAGGAACACCCGCCCCTGTCTTGTACCAGGGAGAGGGTGTTCGGCGCGGTGGGCAGTGTCCCCAGCCGTGCCCTGTGCACCTGCTTATTGATAACTGCGTGTCTGGATGTGTCTTATATTGGAGCCCTTTGGTTTGAACTTGCTGAGTACTGAGAGGCCGAGACGTGAGACAATTACGAGCAGGGGAGAGAAGTGGCACCTTGTGACAACAGGCAGCTGTGGAGAAAGGGGCAGGCTCCATGCCCGGGGTGAGCACCATCTGGGCAGGAGGCCTGGCTTCCAGCTGTGGGGGCTCCGGAAGGGCAGAGCCTGGGAGGAATGATTTTGAAGCCACTACTATGGAGATTAAGGGGATGAGAATGTAAATCTCAAGTAAAAAGGTAATTGAATGTAATAGCAAACACTGCTCGCTCTATGTTAATTTTAGCTCTTCCCCTGGATACAAGACGCTGTATTAGTGTTTTATTACCATTTTGTTTGCACTAATAAAATAGTAAAATTTATTTCAAGGAAGTTGAAGGATGGTTTTACAATGCAAATTTGAAGAAATTGGACTTTTCATTTATGCCTCTGCTATTTTAAACCCTGACGGGTGTAAATTAGCTATAGGGACTGAGCAGACCCCACTGATAGGGGATTGGGCGGCAGAAACCCTGTCAGAGGTTCCAGACAAGCTCAGGGCAGAAGGCAGAGGGTGCTACCTGGCAGGGGAGGGGGCGGGTACTCAGAGTGGGGGAACCCATTGGGTGGGACAGGGCAGTGGGTGAGGGCGTGTCGGGCATGAATGACTCTGGGTGTAGGTGAGCTTGTCACACGCTGAGCTTTTGAGGAGACACACAAGGCCACCAAGCTCAAGGCTTTGTCTTCCCTCTTGGCCCTTTGGCCTCCTACCTGTCCTGACCTTGGGCCTCTCTTAACCTGGTGAACAGGGGAACAGAGCAACCTCTTTCTCCAGAAAGGGCGAGTAGAACAGTCGTCCAATTCCGACCTATCCTTTTGAAAGGTGCCGAAGATTGAGGAAGCAACAGGAGCATCGAGGAAACACTGAGCCCAAAAGGAACTAGGGGAAAGACCCAGGCCAGAAAGGAACGTCACACAGGTTCCCGGGCGTATTTGCCTTCTCCATGCTTCCGTTCAATCCAGGCATACTTGAGAAACCGGGAGCAGGACTTTTCTCAAGAAGTCAGCATCCCATCAAGTTGGGCCAGATGGACCCAGATGTGGTAGTGTCCTTGAACCCAAAAGCTAGAGAACTGAATTAGAAAAGCAAAAAAAAAAAGAACCTGAGTTATCTGAATTTTAGGGAACTGGATGATGGTATAGGTAGGTGGAGAAAGGGGTGATAGAAGAGTCTCATTTTGCATTTTGGGTGAAGAATTCAGGTTGGATCTTGTTTTATCCAAACCGGTTTGTTTATCTCTGAAAAATTATCTGCAGCAATGGCCCAAAGCAATGCATTGGGGGACCCACTTCCAAAGGGTAGGGAGCTGAACAAGTGTTCTGACGTCTGGCGGAGTCTGCGGCATGTATTGCCCAGGGTTTTCTGGCCATCTGCCTGGTGTGGGGAAATGGTGAGCCTGTGTCGCCAGTTTCCAGCTCCAGCCCTAGGTCTTGTGGAGTTTTTCTCAGCGTGTTCTCCCTTATTCTGGTGGTGCATGTGTGTGTGTGTGATGCAAAGATTCAAACTGTTGATACTGGCCAGGCCAGAGTGGAGCAGCCGAAGGCGTCTGTGAGAGAAACTGGAGCTGAGATGGACTTGACCCCCTTGACTGCAGATCACGAGCTCTGAGTGTTAGGACTCTCTGCCCGTGGGTTGCAGGGAACGTGGTGCTGGGAGAGAAGAGGGTGGGCACAGATCCCCCTTCCCTCTTGATCAAGAATCCTTTAAGGGGTGGCGACTGTGGCTCAATGAGTAGGGCACTGGCCCCATATTCTGAGGGTGGCGGGTTCAAACCAGGCCCCGGCCAAACTGCAACAACAAAAAAATAGCTGGGCGTTGTGGCAGGCACCTGTGATCCCAGCTACTCGGGAGGCTGAGGCAAGAGAATCGCCTGAGCCCAAGAGCTGGAGGTTGCTGTGAGCTGTGATGCCACGGCACTCTACCGAGGGCAACAAAGTGAGACTCTGTCTCCAAAAGAAAAGAATCCTCTAGGCTTACAGGGTTCCTCCTGGAGCAGGGGCACCTGCATTGACCCAGGTGGTGGGAGCAGGGCCAGTGCTCTGTGTGGCTGTCAGTGGAGCAGGAAGATTCTCCATGTGGGTCTCTTTGGGATCCTTCTAGATCAAGGGGCTGTGGATGGGATTTCTTACGATCATGGGCTCAGGGAATGTGAAGAAGGCAAGAGACTCTAAGCCCAGCCCCATACAGGCCAGGAGGCCCTGGTGGCTGTGGGCTGGTAGCTAAGGAGTAGAGGGGGTGGCCCTGAGCTGGCAGAGGTAGCCGTGGCCTGGGCAGGTTTGAGAGTGTTGCTGACAGGAGTCAGAGATGGGAATGTTTGTAAGTGGCCTGTTGTTTAGCTTTTGAAATGGTTTCTCCTTCTCTGAGAGTGGGGAAATGCCCACTGTGTACTCAAGGATTTAGAGACGGCATCAGGCAGGGGGGTTACACTCTGGGTGGATTTCAATCCAAAACTGTAATTACATCAACAAGCAGACAGAAATGGGAAAGGGGGATTAGTGGGGTGCCCCTTGTGGGCATGGTGGTGGAGGGGGCACCAGAAGTGCCCGGCCTCTTCACAGGCATCTGCCAATTCTCTTAGGCTCGACCTCTGTGCTGGGGTCAGAGCTAGGGTGAGTCTCCCTAGAGCACCACAAGGAACAACCAGGTTCCCTGGGGAGCCATTTTCTCCTTGTCTACGCTTAACTCTGCCCAGCCCATCTCTGGAGAGTCACGGTCTCTCTGAGCAGGGCCAGTGCTGTTCCCCGCCCTCATGGCCTCTTCTAGCGTGTGTCTGCTCCAGCCTGAAATAGAAGGAGGTTCCATTTTGAGTGATGTGACTTTCTTTTTGGCATGGGGTATATGTGTGTGAGTTGGGGACAGGGTAACCCAAAAGGACACCAGGAGACCTGCTATCTCGTCCTGTTTTGTTTGGGGGAGCCTCCTTCCTGATCTGTAGCGCTTCCCTAGTTTCTCCTTGAACCTTGAGGGAAAGAAGCCAGAACACCTAGGCCTTTTGCCCACACGCCTCTGACCCTGCCTCTCGTCCCGCTCAGCCCCCTGGGGTGTGGCAGACAGCTCTCCCCTCCTTCTCCCTGCACCCCTGCACCTGTCAGCTGTCTCATTGACTGTCTGGCTTGGCTGCCACCCATCCTGTCCTCCCAGGCCAGCTCCGCCCCCACCCCCTCCCCCAAGCCCACAGTCCCCCCCTTCCTGTCTCTGCCCACGTCTGTCTCTACCTGCCCGTCGCCGGCACACCTGAGAATCCGAGGCCGCCTAACGGAGTGTGGGGACGGTTCAGGGTGTTTACCAGACAGCCAGGATAAGGTATTAAATCCTGTTGCTGTCTTCCCAGGGCCAGGTTCCTCAGATGGTTTTCCAAATCCCTAATCTCAGTGCCCACATCCCTGCCCAGCCTATGTTTGATGGGAGCTTTCCTTTCCGATTGAAGCTGAACCGAGCAGGATCTGTCGTGGGGTTGGGTCTGGGTTCCCACCGGTGCATGATGACACGGGCATCCAGCCCCTTCCTCTCTCTGGCTCTTCCTTCCTCCCCTCCTTTCTTTCTCTGGGAATCTTAGTGAATGGGGCCAGGATTCTGCCACCAGGTGTTCTAGAACTTTCTTGAGCCTCCCACCCATCCAGTGTGGTGGTGAGGCCACCTGCTGTAGTGACGGGGTGTCTCAGATTGGGCTTAGTGTTAGAGGCACGGGGGATCCAGCTTGAAGAGGGCCTGAGATGGGAGTGATCTGAAGGCCACCTTTGGATCCTTCACATTCAGAAGTGGCCAGTATGGGGTTTTGCTCATGACACCCCTGAAGAGGGTCCTTAGAGAAAACTTGTTTCTTCATGGTGTCTCTGTGTTAGTTTTGGAGGTGACAGTGCTAGGGAGGACACGTGTTCCTGTCTGGCGCTTGGGGTGGGCACTCTCCCCTTCTTTAGCTGGTTGTAACTTTGGGGTCACACGAAGGCCCATGTATACCTGAGTGAACAGGGACATTGAGGCACCTGGTAGTTTCTGTTCTTGGTGCGGGCCTTCCCTTGGGGGACCTGTCTGTCCTTCCTAGGATGGTAGGACTGGCAGAGAGCAAGGTGGCTCAGACTCTGCCCTTCACCTTTACTCCCAGAAAGTAGGCTGGAAGAGGCCAATTTGCTTACTCCTCTCCCCCAAGCCAGGAAGTTTCTGTGAGTGGAGGAGCAGGACTCTAGCCCAGTGGGGGCACTTGGCTACTGGTGGTGGCTTAGATCTGGCCCTCTGCGTCTGCCTGGAACTGAGGGATCTGGTCTTTCCCTGACCTGCCGTGTAACCTGGACAGACCCCCTAATCACAGCTTCTCTCCTCTCTCCATCCCATGTCCCTTCTCTTCCTTCCTCCAGGCAACCAGAGGTCTCTTGGGTTTCACAACAGCCCCAGCCTCCCTCTTTCTCCAGCTCTCTTCACCTTGTTCTTGCTGGGCTCCTGGTGTCATGTGGCCCCGCCCTCTTGCTGTGGCCTTGGCAATCAGCACTATTCCCAACTTGGTTCTCTGTCTCTTCTGAAGTCAATGTGCTGAAAGAGCAGAGGGTCCCAGGACATAGGAGAGAGGGTCTCGGCAGTGGCAAATAGGGCTAGTGACCAGACAGAGGGCAGCAGCTGATTGCATGTTGAATCCTCAGTCACCCCCATTTATCAAGGATAGAAGCTGAGGCTCCTGTGGGCATCCTGGGTGCCAGAGTTCCTGATTTTATTTAGGGGGTGTTCTTTTTCTAATATGTGTTGGGCAAAGATCAAGAAGTGAAATAGAAAAAAAGGGGGAGCAGAAAATATCTGGAGGGTGACAGTTGGGCCGGTGGTGGTGGGGAGGAGGAGGAAGAGGAAAGAGGTGAAATTAATTCATTAGAAAAACTTGTTTACTGGCTTTGCTTAGGTGCCTCCATTTTAAGTCTACGTTTACAATAAGTCGCTAATTAAAATACAAAATTAAGCAACAGCTATGTTTTTTTTTCCCTTACACTTTAATTGCATGATTTTTTGTGATGTAATTTCTGGAAACACCCAGTGTACCTCACGGGGCTGATTGTTTGATAAACTAGAAGCACCTGAAACCAACCCAAAAAACAAATATATAAATGCGAGGGGAACTTCAGGTAGATGGGAAATGACAGAGAACCGCAGACAGCAGGGAAAATCCATAAAAATAGTAAGAAAAACTTCCAAGTAAGGGCATTTATCCTGCCTCCCCGCCTTTGCTCCACCCAGCCCCAAACCAGAACAATCTATGTGTCTTGGGGGAAAAAAGCTGAAAAAGAAACCAGACCAAGTGGGGCAGTCATTCTTTGTCCCTTACCCCCAAGTTGGCGCTATGGAGAAAAAGCAGATGCAACTTAGAATCTTCCCTGATTCCATTTCTAGCTGGGCCCGTTATTTGCTGGGACTTTGGCTTTCATCACTGACCTTTCAAAAGATTTTCTGAACCTAGATTCGATCCCAAGAGGGGTGCGTGGGGGCAATGACTGACCATCCTGGGAAAAGGAAGCCTCTCCATGCTTAGTCATGGCAGACAGTAGACCAGGCTTGGGTTGCTGGCCCAGCATGCCTGGCTATGCTAAGAGCATTGCTTCTTCTAGAAAGTAACAGGAAAGGATGGTCCAAGAGATGTGTGGGTTGACTTTTGCAGACAGCCCCATGGCCTGCTTGCTGCCTTCTCTCAGGTGTAGACCTAAGTGATGATTGCAAAACTGCTGAGAAGCCTGTCAGGAACTGATAGGGGTGGGGCTGGGAGGAAGCTGGATACCACTGGCAGCCTGGCTGGTGGAGGATCGTAGGCCCAGCATCATCTGTGAGCTCTGGGCCTCCTGGGTGTGGAGCATCTGGGCAGCAGGAGCTGTCGGGACAGAGGGGACCTGTAACCACACTGCTGTCTCCTTTTTCCACCCACTAGCTGGGAGTCCAGTTGGCTGGGGACCCCAGGAACCTCTGTACATTCTTCTGGGGAAAAAAGAATTGGCCCCTTTTAGAGTCTTTTTTAAAAATATATTTTCTCTTTGATTATAACTCATGCTCGTGGCTCATTGGAAAACACAAAAAAGAATAAAGAAAATAATTTAAAAATGTGTAGTATAGTAGTTAAAGTATGAGTTAGGGAGCCAGAAAAACCTTGTTGTAAGCCCCAGCTTTGCCACCCAGCAGTGTAACTTCCGGTAAGTTACTTAACATTTCTGAACCTCAGTTTCTATAAAGTGAAGATAATTATAGTATGTATCTTGTAGGCTGGTGATCCATGTAAGATACTTAGCACTGAGCTTGGCACATAGCACACTTAAATATTAACTGTTTCTGTTACTATAGCTAACAGTAGTTATTCCTGCTGCTTTAGCACACAATTTTTTATTTAGAAAAAAACTTTTAACATTAATGAGTTATCTGTCTAAACTAAGGATGTAAAATAGAGTAGCCTCTGGCTGGGCGTGGCTATTTAAACTTTCATTAATTAAAATAAAATTAAATTAAAAACTCAGTTCCTCCCTCACGTTCACCACATTTGAAGGGCTCAGTGGCCCCACTTGACCAGTAGCTGCCTACTTTGTCCAGGTGTCTCTTAATGGCTGCATAGTAGTCCACCATGTGCTAAATCACGTTGTTCTCATTGGTTTGGAATTTTGTTCCTGGGAGGTTGGACCATCCTCTGGGCTCTGATTGGGTCTGCTGGGCTTGCCCTTCCTGGCGCTTGGGCTGTGGTGCACTCTGATTGGTGCCAGGCAGTGAGGGATTCTGGGAGGAGCAGTCCCAGCCTGCTGATTGGCCTCCAGTGATGGTGCCTGGGTAAGGGGCGGGGCTCTGTCTCCCTACCACCACAGCAGTGTGCTCTGGCAGGGCAGGAGGGGGCTGTTCCCCTCAGCGCCTAGTGCCCACCTCAGCCTGGCTGATCCACACCCTTCACCTTAAAAGGTTGGAGACCATCTTTACTTGAGGTAGCAAAGATGAACACTAATGTTCTGCCTCCACTGACCAGAGGGTTCAACATATACCTTGCAGTCCCCCTGGGGGATGGCCCCAGGGAGCAAGGTGGCCTTTCTTGGTGGGGAATGGCATGGTAGGGGCGGGTCTGCCTCCCTGAGGCCTGATCCTAGTGAGGGTCTTCAGCCTTCCATAGGGGTCCTGACTCAAGATGGTTGTGAGATTCTGGGCAAGTTAGGAGGCTGGAATCCCAAGCTTGGGGGGCTCCTCCAGGAAGACCTTGCAATGTAAGGTGACAATCCTGTGACTAGGGTTGGCAGAGTAAGAGTTGGGGTGCTGAGGGGGTCATGGCTTTCCCCGTGTGCCGAGGGCACAGCTTGGAGTGGAGGGCTGGGACAGGGCCACGGGGGAAGTAATCCCCAGGACAGTGGGCGAGACGGATAGGGAGAGCCAAAACCGGACCTGCTGATGTGGGCCTTTTTGCTCACAGTGGATCATAAAATATGGCTCAGATTTTCATTACGGGCTTTATCGATTATCTTCTGGGATGGATGAATTATAGAGAACATTAAATTTTTTTAAAAAAGCAAGTGAGAGAGGAAATATCTGAATGAGTTTGGGTGGTCGATGGCAGAAAGGGCTGAGCCACCAAGCCTGGTCTCTGAGCAGGGTGAGGACCAAACCTCTCGGGCAGGCAGCCTCCGACTCTGGCTCTCAGCCGCCCCGGCCTCCCTGGGCCTGGCCCAGTGATAGGAAGGCCTCTGCCACCCTGTGCTCCCTTTGCCTGTGCCCCATCCCCTCAGGGATCTGGCCTAGGTTCTGGGAAGGCAGAAAATCATTTGTTTATAGGGGCTGTGACCTGGAAGTAAGACCTTTCCCAGGCTTTGGGCCTTCATCGCTGGGAGGTGGGCCCCACGCTCTGCTGTTTCCCCTCTAGGGACCTCCTGATTATTCATTCTGGAGATGCCTGCCTGGGCAGAGGGAAGGTTCTGAGGATGTCTTGGTCTCCCGGAGTCAGGACTGGGATGGGAACTCCTGAGGAATGTGGACACCTGTGCTTGTTAGCCTCCTTTTTTCATGCTCCTCCTGTTCTTTCTGTCAGCAGTCACGAACACAGAGGATTTTCTTTTTCCTTGGGAAGCTTGGGAAGAGCGAGTCTGGGTCCCCCTGCTGCACATACAAGTCCAGTGTGGAAAGAGGACCTCCAGGACGTCCGTTCCTCCCTTGCCTCTCCCACTCCCCCCTCTCCTTGTGGAGCAGGGTACTGGTTAGGTGTCAGACAGCTGTGGTTCAAATCCCTTACCAGCATGTGACCTTGGGTGGGTCATATCCCTCTCTGAGTCTTAGTTCCTCAACTCTGCAGTTGAGATAATAGTCTGCCTCATCATAGATTATATATATTAATCTCGAGATGATTATATGTATTAATGTTTTAAAATCCTGAGTACACGGTGCTTAATAAACATTAACTATTATTATTTTCCTCCTCTACCATGGCAGAGTCTAGAAACCTTCCCCCTTCTCTTTATTTAGGGTTTTTGATTTATTTGATTTATTAAGTGCTTTATAGCACGTACTGTGTGCTACGTACTTTTCCTAGCATGTTACGCATAATCACGTAATCTAAATGACTGTATGCAGGAGGGAGTATTATTATCTCTGTTTTTCTGTTGGGGAAACTGAGGCACAGAGAGGTTAAAGTAATCCACCCAGGGTCACACAGCTTGTGAGTGGCAGAGCCTGGATTCATACCTGGGTAGTCTGCTTGTGCACTAATTTCCACTGTGGCCGGTCTATTGATCTCACGAGGTAGCATGTGTGTGAGTGTGGCAACGGCCCTGCCCTCGTGGTGGTCTCTGGCACACTCACTTCCTGATCTTCCGCACAGTGTTTGGTTCTCTCAGGAAGATCATCCCTGACCCTGCAGTATCTGGGGCCCTGTTCTGGGTGGCACGTATCTCCCCAACCCCACACCATCCCCTTACCCTCACTTCACCTAGGCTGCTGTGAAAAGGTGGTGGTTTCCATGGATATCCGTCTCCCTCTGGCGACACACCCTTTTTTGTATAACTCTGTTCCCAGGAGTTGATTGTTTTTGGCACACAGCTTTGTAAACTCATCCAACAATTAAAAAGGGGGAGGGGTGGAACAAAAAGGAGACAGATAGTAACTGTGGGGTGAATGACATGCAGGAAGGCCTCTGGGGTGTGGGTCCCTCCCCGTCCCCTGTGGGCAGCAGGACAGCACCTTAAGTGCAGAAGGGCCACATAACCAGCTGGCTGGGAGTTCCGCTCGCAGAGTTCTGAATTCTCAGAACTCCATGTTTCCTTCCACTTGAGCGGTGCTCTTGTCCCGTTCCTTCCTCCCTCAGAAATCTAAAGGGGCCCATTCGTGTAGCCAACATAGCCATCTCCAGAGGTCACCTGAAGCCCTGAGCTGCCGGCTTGGACCGATTTGAATATTTACTGGCCTTGCTTTGGTTAAGTGTGTGTGTGTTTGCTCTGTTTGTGTACCATCAAATACCTACTGCGTTGGGCGTACCCGTCGTAGGCTGTGTGAGATCACAGATGAAAAATGCAGTGAAAAACACTTTCATGCCACAACACATCATGTAGGATTTTTGTATTAAGATGTGGATTTTTTTATTGTTTTTTTTTTTTCCTTTTCCATATAGCCCTGAAGTTGGGCAATGTGAACGTCTGTGTTTTTGTTTTCACTCCGGGTGGTTTATGAAATCTGCTCATTAGTGCCCTGTCCTCTCCCTACCCAGGCCTGATCTTCCACCATTATCCTCTCGGATGTAGATCTTTCCCCCGTCACCTCCCAGTAACTCCTCCCCCAACACGCATTCCCTCAGATGAAAGTCAGTGGCCCTGCTTCCCAATTCCATGTCTCCCAGGCAGATCACCGTGGTGGGAAAATCTCTGCCCTGCCAAGGATAATGCCTCTTAACCCCTTGTCTGGAGAGAAGAAATGTCCCTTCCCCACAGGATCTTCTGACTTAGGGTAGCCTCTCCTGAATGGCTTCCTTGCCCCCATCCTGTAAGATGACAGGTAGTGATGGGTATAGCATAGCTGAGACCCCATTTACAATGTAGGTTTGGGGGTCCTGCTGCTCACCAGGTGTGTTACCAAAGCCCTTGCCGTCTACCACCTTCAGCCCAGTGGAAGCACCTGAGCCTTTGGTTGTGATCTTACCAGTGCTTTCTGGTGGCTCTGTGGGATTTGCTCTAGGCCTGTTTTGAAGCCAGGAGAAGTGAGATTCAGGAGGGGAAATAGTATCAGGTGTGGGTGGTTGCTGAGGTCATGGGCAGGGGAGGAGGAGGAAACTTGGAGGTGAGTCGGACCTTGGAGCCTGTGAGCCAGGCCTGGCTTCGGCACCTGAGTGGAATGACCTTTGGCAAGTCACTTCGTATCTCTGTGCCTGCTCTCCCTAATCTATCCATGGGGACTATAATCATTCCTACCTTTGTGTTGTAAAGATTTGGCAAGATCGTGCATGTAGAGCTCTTGGCATGGTGCTTGGCAAAGAGAAGCCATCTAGTTGGTTAATCCCCTTAGTTCTCACACAGGCCTATCAGCAGGGGGTAAAAATCAGTCATCTGGTGTGCCTTCTGCTCCCAGCATGCTACCTGGTACATAGTAGGTACCCAGTCGGTTCTTATTGGAATTGTTTGGAGGAAGACAGGAAACTAAGTGGTTCCCTTGAACCTGAAAGTTACGAGTTCACGGGGCTGGCGAATGGAGGAAGGAGAAGGGACCAAGATGCAGGTTGGGGCTTGGGGCAACTAAACAGAATGAAGCATGAAAACAGCCAATGAAGATTCTGCTGGAGAAGAGGGATGAGGCACTGCCAGGCCTATCTGATTCTGACATGCAGTCAGGGACTAGTTCAGTTCCACAAACACTCGCGCTGCCCTCTGTGGCCAGCTGTTGTGCTAAATGCTGGGGACACAAAGATTAATTAAGACCTGGTCTCTGCCCTTGAAGAGTTCAAAATCCAGTGGTGGAGACAGAGTCGTGAACAAATTAGTTTAGTCCAGTATGGATTTAAATGCCACAACGGAGGACGCATGAGGGGCAGAGTAGAGGGGCATATGGGCCTGCTTGGAGTAGATTCTAGAAGGTTACCTTGAAGATGCTCAGAAGAAGAGGATGTTGGTGAGCCCAGGTCTTTATAGAGCACTTGTTGACACCCTTTCACATCTCTTGATGATCTTCCCCACAGTCTGCTAGCTAGGCGGGAAGAAGGTATCATCTCCACCTGACGGATGAGGAAACTGAGGTAGGGAGATTAAATGGCTGTCTGACGCCCCATGGGGGGTTCATTGGCCTAACTGGGACTCAGACTCATGTCCTCTGGTTCTCGGCCTAGTGCACCTGGCTTCTCACCTCTTCACCCGAGAGCTGCTAGTCACAGAGACCCGGCCTTCTGGCTAGGATTTGGGCTGGCCCCTGGGGCCGTGGGAGGGCCCCAGTCCATAGACAGGCCTGAGGCCTGTGTCCTGGTTTGGTAAATGGGTCAGGCCACTTGGTTGGGGACAGTCCCAAAGCAAGGCCACACCCTGGCAGGGCTTGGGGGTGGCAAGAATGGGGAAGACTGGGAAGAGGAGGAGGCCCGGCCACACCCTTTATTCAGTTGTTCTTGGCGCCAAAGCTGAGAAGCTCCCTCTGCCCTGTTGAGGCCTCTCAGCTGGAAGAGGCCAGACGAGCACCTTGCTAGGGTCTAGAACACCTTCTTTCCCCATAAGTGGAACCTGCCCCCTTTTTTTGAGGCAGAGTCTTACTTTTTCACTCTTGATAGAGTGCTATGGTGTCAGAGCTCACAACCTCAAACTCTTTGGCTCAAGTGATCCTCTTGCCTCAGCCTCCCAAGTAGCAGCGACTACAGGTGCCCATCACAAGTCCCAGGCTGGTCTCAAACTCCTGAGCTCAAGCAATTTACCTGCCTCGGCCTCCCAGAGTACCTCTCAGAGGATCATAGGCATGAGCCACCGCGCCTGGCTGGAACCCCCTTCTGAACCAGGACGTGACATAGGGACTGTTCAGCATTGGCATGTGGGCAGACTCTGGTCATTCCAGCTCCTTGCCAAGAGTCACGAAGGTAGAGGTGTCTCTCTTGACCTTTTCTCTGGGGAAATGTGTGTGTCGCTTTTGTAAACCTGGAAGAGGAGAGTGTCAGCCCCCTGCATGTAAGATGCTGGCTTTTCGGTGAGCTTTTCCTGATGGGATATTGCAGTAGAGTCTCCCAGCAGGAGAGTATTCTGGGGGCAGGAGCAGGTGGTCTGAGGCCAGGGATATTCTGTTGGTGGATGGGCTGCCCAGGGCTTTGGGGGATTCTGGACTAACAGGCAGGGGAGATACAGAGCCCAGAAGAATGAGTCTCCCAGTGGCCCTGAAGTTCCCATTAAAGTGTTTTTTCCTCTTTTTTAAAGAAAAAAATATTCCCAAACTGGAAAACAAAGGAAATCCACTTCCCCCAAATCACACGAAACTCACATTAGGGGCCTGGCGGGAATCCATGGAAACCAGGAAACCCGCTGTTAACCCTGTATGGTACTGAAGGGTGGGATGAGAGCTGGGCTGAGCCAAGCCTTGCACCACTGTCACTGTCCATCGCTAACTGCTTCCCCCAGGGAGCTGGTCTCAGTGGCATTGCCCCGCTGAGGTGGGGTGGGGCTGAGGCTGAAGCCCTCACCTTCAAAGAGCCAAGTCCTCCTTCCACTCAGAAAGGCAGGAGAAGAGGGCTTCGTGCACTCCCAGGAGGCCCCTGGGGACTCTGAGGGCTGGGCTAAGTTGGAGAACCTGCTGGGCAGCTGCCCACACCATGCCACCCTGTGGAGTCAGGCTCGAGCCTACTCACACACTTTGGGAACACAGCCTCTGTGGATGCTGCAATCCTTCTCAAAAGGGGAAGGAATGGGCTGAAGTTTCGGTGCCACTCTTCCCAAAGCCAGCTTCACGTGCGTGGTGGGCACGAGAATGGAGGGAGAGCCCCTGCACCCCGTTCTCACATCCACGAGCCTGCTTCCAGGTCTGGGAGATTGTGCGCCGACATCAGCTGGTGTGTTGTTTGTGTTTGCACACATAGGGGCTCATTTTTTCTAAAAAGGCTGAAAATATTTACAGGTTTGAAGTTGAAACGCAAACAGGAAAAGCCCTTTAAAAAGTGAGTGTAGTGGATATTCAAAACAGGAATCACCATGGAAACACCACAATATTTGCTTAAATTGACACAAAGGGTTGTCGGCAGCAGGGCACCAACTTTCTTTGGCCATTTTTTTTCTTTTTTTGTCCCAACATCTATCTCCATAGCCCCCTTCCCGGGTGGGCTCATTTCTCCTTTATGAGATAAAGTAGCACAGAACTGGAATGGGGAGAAAGGAAAGGAAGTGAGAAGAAGCCATGTTCATCATCCTGGGTAGCTGTAAAGACACCTATTGGTGCCTCCTTTAGAGATTCCTCAAGGGCCACCCAGGGGTCACGGGAGCAGCTGGGAACTGGCCAAGGGAGAGAAAGCCTGGAGGACGCGGGCACCAGGGAGCATAAGGGTTGGTTTGGTTGTAGGGGTCTGATCTGTTTCCAGTGTTCTCTTGATCCATTGTCAGGCTGATCTTTCCCCCTGGGTGCTGAGCCTTGGGTGTGATCACTCTGTTGTTACCCGAGGTGGCACCTGATTGGCTCTGGTATTGTCTCTTCCTGTTTGATTCTTTTATTAGGTGCGACAACTGTGTAGCAACTGGCTAATAATTGTGCAAAGGGCATACTGGTTTCAGGGTCAGGCATGGCACACACCATGGCCATTCTTCAGTGTCTTCTGCCACTTGGCAGCCAGGGGCCAAGAATCTGTTACCTCGCTGGCAGCTTAGCATGCGAGGTGTTGGAACCTGACTCTCCATTGTCCTCCTGTGTGATGTGGCTTTGTAGGTATCAGTTGTAGCCTAATCTTCTCATTTCTTATGTTGGTAGGTAAACAGACCTCGCTGACTGAAGGCAAAGACCACTCCGTCCCACCTGCCCTTCCAGCTACCCCGGCCACTGACCCCTCCTTTACAAGGAGGTCTCGCAACTCCCCAGTGGTGCGTGTTGGAATGGACTTCGGACCCTGGCCTCTTGGGATACAAAGGTAGCTGCTCTCTAATCCCAAGAAGCCACCAGGAAACGTGGGTCAGCCAGTTTGAGGGTTGCTTCTTAGGGTGGGGACTACATAGGTCATAGACTTGATTTTCCCAGTGAGTTCTGACCTGGACAGTGGTAGCTTAAGCACCGTAGATGAAAATGAAGAAAATGTCAGATTGAGAATAGAGCTAGGAGCAGGACACCTGCATTTTGGCCTTGGCTTTGCCATCTACTGATCTCCAGTATCCCCACTGTAAAAGAGTCCTCCCACTGTTTCCATGGGGTGACATTAAATGGTACCAGCAGCAGGCAGGTATTTCAGGTGAAGCCTGTGCTCTGCAGTGCTACTCCTGGATCTAAGCATTGGGGCATTTCCGGACTTCATCTCAGGGAATGGTAGGTCCAGCCTCTCTGCGTGTCCAGAGGCTGTCTGCTCTGAGCTTGTGTGTGATAGGAGCTGGCCTGGGAATGACTCATTGGGGCTCCCTTGGGTGGTCCTGCACCCTAGGCAGGACCTTCCTTAGAAAAGAAGGTACCTTTTGATCCAGGCTTGGAAATAGCCCCTTGCCTAAGGCAAACCACCTATGCCAGCCATAGGTAGTCTGTGGGGCTGGTGCTGTTAGATATTTCCTGCAGGTACCAAATGTGGCAGTTCTGGGGGTGGGCAGTTGGCACACAACAGGTGACTTTTTGCATATTGCCTTTATTCTTTATTCTTTTGAGATCCTGAGGGAACCAGCCCAGAGGGATTGGGTGTTCATAAAGTTAATGGGCAAGGTCTTAGGGTGGAGGCTGAGGCTGAGGGCCCAGAGGATGTCTGGGGAGGGGAGGGCAAGTCTGAGGGCCGCTTCTCCCGTGTCTGCTACGCTGAAGTCAGCATCCCTGGCTCACCCTCCTGAGCTCTTGCTCCCCACGACTGCCCTTGTGGCCAGGCTCTGCACCTCTGGACTTTGAACTTGCAGTGAGGAAGCACTTGCAGAGGTGGGTCTTGGTGCCCACTGGGGTTTGGTAAGACCCAAAGCTGCAGGCCTGCTTCATTTCAGGCCATGCCTCCTTGGGGACTAGCAGAAGCCCGGGATTCAGCCCAGAGATTTGTAAATCAGATGCAAATGTAGCTTTTGGTTGCTGTGGTCGAGCAACTGTGTGGCCAAGACTCTTCTTCCTGGTGTCCAGAATGCAGTCCACTCCAGGTGTCCGTCATGCTTCAGATGTGCTTCCATTGTCTCCTACATGGCAATGGGGTTGTTAGACTGCTGCCTGGAACAGCTGCTTGAGGAGCTGGGGTGCGCTAGAGTCTCACTTGGATTTGACATCAGCGCCTGCCCCTTGTCACACCCTTCCTGGGCTCCTCTTGCCTGTCTCCACTCTGCTGATGGTTGTGAGTCCTGGGAAGGCAGTGTCTTCGAGCCTCTGGGGGGTCTTGTCCTGTCCCATTCTGCACTCTGCTCATGAGGCTATCAGAGGGCTGGGTGGAGCCCCCTTTGAGGGGATAATGTTTGCCTGCTCTGTTCTCAGTGGTATGCATTTTGTTTTCTTCTTTCCCTGGGAAAAACATGCCCATTAGTTTTTCCCTTCCTGAAGTTTCCACTCATTGTTGACTCCCAAGGGCTGTGATAGCTGGGATTTGCACCGGTGTGGAGTATGGGTTCCACAGGTCCCCCGAGACTCCCGCATCCTGGCGTCGGCTGTCTTGGACTTGATAATGAAGCTTGGGAACTCCAAGAGCTCCAAGAGGGAATGTCATGGCCAAGTGCCTTACTCTCCTGGCCCTTTCCAATGACCAGGGTTAGCCCATGGTCTCAGAGGTGTCCTGTCTCCACCAGTGTGAACAAGAGGGCAAGTCAGGGCTCAAGTCAAGTCCATGGGCCTGACCCTGTCTGGCTCAGATTCTCCCTATTTCTGGCTCTTCTGCAGAAGATCTGGTTGCATTTGTTTGACAGTTACAGAGGACCTGGTGTTGGCCAGTCATTCCCTGGTGGGCAAAGTGGATGAGACAGGCTCTGCTCTCATGAAGTCTGATAGGAGGAAGTGGCAAACAGACAAGTCCAGAAATGAGCAAGGAAGACACTAGTAGAGAATGAGGTGAGAGACAGTAACCGGGTGGCCCTTTAGGTGGCTGCTCAGAGGAGTGCTTTGGAAGAGGTAACATTTAGCTGAGATTGAAGGACAGGAAGTGGATAGCCATCTGAAGAGCAGACAGAATATTCTAGAAAGAGGGAACAACTAGTTTAAAAGTCCTAAGGTAGAATGAACGTGGCATATTCAGTGACCAGAAGGAAAGGCCAAGTGGCCAGGATGTGGATTGGGGTGGGTATCAGGATGTTGTACGGCTGTGTGTGCTGGGGGAGGAGTTGGGATCTTATTCTTAGGTGACAGGGATGCCACTGGAGCGTTTGAAGCAAGGGTAAAGTGACGTGCTTTTTGTTTTAAAAAGATGGCTGGTGTTGCCAGGGTAAGAAGTCGGGAGGCGAGAAGATCAGCCACTGCAGCGGACGGTGTGAGAGGACAGTGGCTGGGCTGAGGAGCAGGTGGACAGGTGGGAGGGGACAGCATTGTGTGTGTTCAGAGAGTCAGCAGCAATTGCTGATGGATTAAATAGGGTGAGGAAAAGGGAGGACTCCAGTGTTCCGAATCCTCTGACCTGTGGCCTTATGTCTTCACCTCTCTCTAATGCCCCCAAGCTCAACAATGCCAAGAACACCCCATGGCTTTTAGAAGCTTAACATCTATGGACTAGGGGAGAAGTGCCATTTCAGAACCATGCTGCTTGAGAAAGGCTTGTCCGAGTGGGCCAGCTACCTACTGGTCAGTGTGGCAGTGTGGACGAAGGCCTGTGGCCCAATCTTCTCTGGCACTGTTTTCAGAAGTCAGCCTTGGAGCAGCTGGGTCTTCTCAGCTCACTATCCCATCGGCCCTGACTGCGTTGAAGCCAGTTTGTGCCTTTGCTCCATGGATTCTTTGCTGGGTCTGAGCCTGGGGCTAGAAGTTCGTGGAGTTTCTCACTGTGGCTGTAAATGTGATCTGTTGTCTCAAGGGCTGAGCTCCTGGGCACCTTTATCCCTGTGCTGGGTCATACAGAGCTTCAGTTGATTAGTTGTGAGGGCTGACAAGTGAGCTAATCTAAGAGCTCACTTAGTAGGGCCAGCTCAGCCACCAGCCCCAGATCCTTGTCAGGGATCTTAGTAGTCTGTCCACCTGGAAAGGTGTGAATTGCTGTAGGTAGTCTGTCAGACTTAAAGCTGGGCCATTGTCCTCTTCTTTGGGGCCTCTGGCATGAAGCTCTACTCTCCTGGGTCCTGACATGCTTGTGTAGGCCACATTGGGGCTGCAGTCCCAGCATGGACACTGTGCTGGTGGGGTGACCCTGACTCCCATGGCAGGCCCTGTGTGGCCCTGGACACTACTGTGCAGCCCACTAGCAAGCCAGAGGCCCGGCTGGCATGAGTGTAAAGCTGTCACAGCCGGCTGCTGGGCCCCAGTGAGCACTTGCTCTTGCTAGCAACATAATCACAGCCATATGGGCCAGCTCAGCCCTCCAGGAGCACTCTGGAGGCCTGACCTCCGGGGGGGTGGGTGACGGGAAGGGCAGGCTGATGATGTCTGGCAGGGGGGCATTAGAGGTGTCCCAAGTGGGTAGCAATATGGAGCACAGCAGCCAAGTCTTCTAGGAAGCTCTGACTTCCAGGAGGGTTATGAGGGAGCAAGAGACCAAGCTGGCAGTGGCTTAGCCTGCTGCGGGTGACGGGGCTGTCCCAGACCTACAGCTGGTGCCTCTGCCTGGCTCCGAGGGGTGTGTCAGCAAGTCTTCCTGGGTGTGTCTGTCAGCCTCAGAACACTGGGCTGGCCCCGGGGGAGGGTGTGTCTAGGTGGGCAGGCGTATGCATCTGTGTACGCGTGGGAGGTTTTTCTGCCTTCTGCCTCCGTGGTCTGCACTAGATCTGTGACCTTCACTCGTAACTGGACTGGACAGTTCTAATGCCATCCTCCAGGGCTTTGATCTGATGTGAGCCTGGCAGCTCCAGAGCTCACAGCTAGGGTAGGGGATGCAGAAGGGTGGGGTCAGGAGGGGAGGTGCTGGCTGAGGGAAGTGGGGGCCCAAGTTCTCCGCCACACCTGGGTGACGCGGCGCTTTGGAGGATGAGTGGACTCTAAGGTTGCAGTCACTTTGGGCTGGATAGAGACATGACTGGGAGATAGTTTGGGAAGAATTTCCAATCTTTCTGGTTTCTGGTCAGAATACTCCCTGATGGTGCTAACACCCTGGTGGTGCCTCCGCTGCCTTCCTAGCAGAGTCAGGATGCCCCCTGGATTCCACCGAGCACAGGTCCAAGGAAAGCAGGGCTAGAAAGGGTTGGAAACACCTGCCTTGTCTGGAGCTACTTCTTGTCTGATGAGGTTGCTCCAAAGACCAGGATGACCCATAGATTTGGGAGGGTGGACGCCTTGTGGGAGAAGCGCTTCTGCCCTGCCTCAGTCCCCATGGCCTCTGAGCGCCCACAGTGAGAAAGGCTGGCATGGGAGAAGTAACATCAGGTGTCACACACCAGGGAGGTCCCAGTGACTGTGAATGTGCCGTCTTCTAGTGTAGATTTGTAAGTCCTCCTCTGTCTTCCACCAGCTCCCCCCAGACTCTTTTATTCTGGAATCTACCCAGAAGTAGACCTGGTCCAGATGAAAGTCCTTAGGCCCAGAGGCTGGCACCCTGAGGTGTGGGCAGCCTGTAGGAACCTACCCCTGGACGGCCCACACCTTTGCCTCTTTCTCTCTGATCCATCAGGCCTGCGGGTGCTCCTCACCCTCCGCTCACCATCAGAGTTTTCTCTCTGCTTTGGTTCCTTGGCCCCCCTCAGGAGCAAGAGTCTTTTCTGACCCAGAGCCTTTGTGGAGGCTGGGAGGTTGGACCCCTGTGGCCAAAGGGGTGAAAGGAGGAAAGGTGTAATTAAACACTAGTTTCTTCTCCAGAAATGCTAATCGGGAAAAGCAATTAAAAGCAACTTTTTTTCCCTTAGTAATCTGTGTTAAGAGCTGGTAATGAAGTTTAGGGCCGTAGTGACTCAATATTTCAGCTTCACCGACTCAAGTCAAAACAATCCAAGCCCAGGAGTTTGCTGGCTGCTGAGCTGGGCCTGGGCAGCAGCTGTGAGTCCCACTTCCCACCCTGCCCTGCTCTCCAGGCAGAGTGACTTGCAGTCTCAGCTGGAACGGGGGTTTGTGACACAGAGACAGGTCCTTAGGGCATCCCTCAGAACAGCAGTTCTCAACCTGTGGGTTGTGACCCACAGGAATTGTATTAAAGGGTTGTGGCATTAGGAAGGTTGAGAACCACTGCCTTAGAAGATCCAGAACCTGGAAGTGCGTCTTAGTGAAAATGCTTGGGACTCGGGTACAGGTAACACATAGCAGGGTAGAACTGGGGAGCGGGGGGGAACCAAGCCAGGGAAGAGGCAATCTCCAGGGTGGGCTGAGGCACTATTCGGGCTCAGAGCCAGAAGAGGCGATGGTCTTAGTCCTGACCTCTGGCCTCTGGTCCTTTACCTTCCATCTCCACCCCTTGTTAGGTATTAGGACTGCCTCCAGTTGTCGTAGGCAGCAGTGAACGGGAGAGACAAACCTCTTGCCTCTCCGAGTTCACACTCGATGGAGGGAGGCAAATGATGGGTGAGAAAAAGGAAGAGAGGCTCATGGGAAGGAGGAGACTAAAGCAGCTTTGGAGACGACAGTAGGGAGTGGGCGGGGGCTGGGGGATGCGCAGTTTGTGATTTTAGATGTGGCTTCTGAGGAAGGGGTTGTGGAGATGCTGATATTTGAGTGAAGACAGAAAATCAGCGAGGGACAGGGCTAACCCAGTCAAAATCTGGCGAAGAATGTTCCCATCAGGGGAGCAGCAGGTGTGAGACCCTGGAAGCAAGAGTCCACTTGGCTTGTTGCTGGTGTGGCTGGAGCAGAGTGAGAGTGGAGGTGTCCCAAGAGTTCAGGGGGACTGGGTGGGAGCCCACAGGTCCTGCAGTCCTTGTAGGCTGTTGTGAGAACTCAGGTTTTTACCCCAAGTGAAAGAAGAAGCTTTTTGAAGAGTTCTGAGTGACATGATCTGATTAGGCACAAGCTCTTTATTAAAAAACAAGACCCAACTGTCATCAGCTCTTCTTCTCATGGGTCCCCTAAGTGCCCAAACCTCCCTCCTTGGATGTCCTCTCTTGACAGTCCATCTGGGTGCAGGTGAGGGGGTGCTGAGGGGTCTGTCTAGAGCACGCCCTGCACCAGCTTTAGCCTCCTCCCCCAATCCTCCTGGGGAGTGTTCAGAAACAGGGTCTTGTCACTTTAAGCAGGCCCCCACCCGCCTTCCTGGCCTGCTTTATCTGAAGTCCAAGCGCATGTTGTTCCAGGACCGATCGGCTTTAGCTAATTAATAATCTGACAGGAGCCACCCAGGGGATTAGCCGTTGAGCTGAGCTCCACCAAGCCCCAGCAAATGAGCCCAGTGCTCCTTGGGGACATGGAGGTGACTTTGGGGGGGAGCAGGAAGAAGGGACCCCCACAGGTGAGCCACGGTACTAGACAGTGTAGTAGTGACCAGGGAGGGGGGAGGTGGGCAGAGGAACTGTCATGAGAAGAGCCCTCTTGGAAGGAGTCTACTGTCCTGACACTGGTGGGAGTCTCCAGCATCCCTCACTGCTCCTTAGGTCCTGCATGGTAACCCACAGGAAACCGTCCCCACCTGCCAGGTGCTACCTGCAGAGCAGCCAGGGTAGTATTGCCAGAGCTAGCACATAAAAATGCAGGACACCCTGTGCAATTTGAATTTTAGACAAATATCAAACAATTTTTAGTATAAGTATGTTCTATGCAATGTTTGAGACTTTCTTAAAAAACTGCTGTTTATTGCAAATTTACACTTCTCTGGGTATCCTGTATTTCCTCTGGCAACCCTGGATGGGGAGGGCTGAGAGTGATGGGGCTCCCTCCCCAGGGCAGCCTGGACCTCCCTTCCAAAGAGGTGCCACTCCGTGGGGAGCCACCTGGGGACTTTGCAAGCAGGGCAGGGCTGGGGTCACAGTGACCTCCACTGCCATAGGACAGGCAGAGGATGATGGATGTAAAGGTCAGCCACTTGTGGGAGTCTCCCAGCCTGTAGCCCCTGGATGGGTGGAGTCTGAGTCCTCTCTGGGGCATCTGTCTGCCACGGCTACCTCCCCCAGGTGAAGCTGGTATCTAGGAATAATCTGGGGACGTCCCCTAAGAGGAAGGCCTGAGTTCCTGGGGTAATTTGGGATGGATGGTCATCTCTAAGGGCATCTATTTGGAGCCCAGGGAGGGTCCAGGCCAATGCAGGCACAAGGTCAGGATGGCAGCTTGCTATCTAGGGTCACCTCCGTGTTCCAAGACCTTTAAGCACTGAGCAGAAATACTCATTTGCTGACCACACCATGCCCATCCTGACTGAGTAGCCGGTTAGGGAGGGCATGCCATCTGGGGGGGGGCTGGGCTGCCCAGGCTGTCATTGTGGGGGCTGGGAGGACTGTTCTGTACTGGAAAACTCAATGGGGTCCTCGCTGCTCCCTCTCATGACCCCTCTCACCCTGGCTCCATGCCCGTGGTCAGGGAGCTCAGGGCTGCCAGCTGGTGGAAGTCCAGCCTCCTGCAGCCAAGGGGCCCGATGCCAGGCGGGCACTGCCTAAGGTGGGAGCGCTATTGCTTCAGCTCTGTCTCCAGCAGTTAACAGCATCTTGCACCCTGGGGGGCCTCCTCTCTCCTGCTCAGCTGCCCTCCTCCTAGCCTTTCCCGGCACAGCCAGCCGGGAGTCTTGTGGTGGGAGCAGAAGGGGCCGGGGGTGCCGAGCTGGTAGGAACCTCTTCCGCTTCCCGAGCTCTCAGCCTCTTCCCCAGCCTGCCCAGTGGTTTGGCCCTGTTTCTCGAGCCGTCTGCTGCCCGTGTTGCCTCTGACCGACATCGTTAGCGTGGGTATTTATATTTCATTAACGACATTAAGCCCAAATGGCATTAAAAGCAAAGCTGGTGATAAATAGCTTATTAATAAACAGGGAGTGCACCGTGCTGCCTGGCCTCTCCCAGCCCCGGTGTTAACCCTTGCTGCCCTAGATAAATATGCTTCACCCCAAAGCTCATCCTCCTGAAGATGGGGCCAGATGGACCGGTCACTTGTCTGCCCTCTGTCGGCTGCTCTGAGGTCAGTGTGCCTGGCATCCTGTGCCGGCAAGGTCTGGTTCACTGGGGCTCATGCAACCTGGCCAGTCCCCTTCATGGCCGCCAATCAGATCTTTTCACCCTCTCCTCACTAGTTTGATTCTGGGGATAAGGAATTTAAGAAATGTGGTTTTTATAGGCTCTAAGCTCAGATCTTCCCCATTCCTTTGTAGCTCTGTCTGAAAGGAGATTCATAGAATATTTGGAATCTGGAAGAGCGATGCTTATGTAAATGCTGGTAATAACAACAATAGTAATAATCCCGGCCCCACTCCCTGAGTGCTATCTGTGAGCAGTGTTGTGGCCATGACCCTACGTGCAGCGGCCCTGGAATCCTCCTGGTGACCCCAGAGCTCGTCCAGCTCAGCCTCATGTTGTAGGTGGGAAAACCAATGCCCAGAAGTGAGAAACAGCTTCACCAGCCTAAACTCACATTGCATAGTTACTGGGCCTCGTGCAGCCTCTCCAAGGAACAGGACTTGTGGCGGGGGCCATCCCTAGCTCCTGGGCCTTAGTGCTTCCAGGGTTTCTTAGAGCCATAGCGCCAGCCTCCCTTGATTTTTCCTGCCCTGGGGACCCTGCTGCTCCATCGTGTGATGCCCCTGCCTGGGTGAGCATGCCTGCACCCAGGGTGGCTGTCCAGAGGGCAGCATGGCTACCACCCCACCTAGAACTCAGAAATGCCCACAGAAAGCATCCTAGTGAGCCTTCTGCTTCTGATGGGAGCAACTTGTATGTGGTGCCCTCATAGGGAGAGGGCAGCAAGCCAGGCCTTGGTTGTGTAGGGTTTTAAATCAGTATTTCTAAATACAGAGACACCCTAAGCCCTCAGTCTTCCTCCTGCCCCAGCTCCCTAGCCGAATTGGCTAAACATGGGAAGAGAACTGGAATCTTTTTAAAACTTTTGCTAAGAGACCCCACTTAGAACTTCTTACCCCACAAGCCTGAACCAGATTTCTCATCTGCCTTATCCCTCTGGGACTGTCTGGCCCCCGCCTGGCTGAAGGGGTAGGGGCTGTCTTGGAGTTTTACAGTATTAAAGGGAAAGATGGAGGGAGAGTGGAGAGTGAAGCTGCCATGTGGTTCCAAGGAGAGGATGGGGGAGAGGGCACGTCGCCGAGACCATCTGGTTGTGTCTAGTGAGCACTCGGGGAAGACGGAGAGCTAATTAATTAGCAGGGCTCTTGCTGCCTCTGCAAGGGCCCAGACTGCTTCTCCCAGCCCATTCCCAAGCTGGGAGGGAAGTTGGGGAGCAGCAGCCATAGGGTTCCTCACTGGAGAAGAATTCCTAAAGGCTGCAACCTGAACACCCCTGCTCCCCAGAGAGAAATGCATGTGGAGGGAGCCAGCAGGAAGGCCCCACCTGACAGCCTAGGCTGAGTTGGGGCCACCTCAGAACCTCTGATTCCCACCTGATTCTCCTCCTGAGGGCTTTCTCTGGCCATGTAGTCCTTGGCTGTCACAGCAGGGCATGGCAGGTGGCTGGGAATCACAGGCACCATAGAGTCATGACTGCCACCTCGTGACACTTTTAAGTGCACAAGGCATATGCATTAAACTAATGACCAGAGACCCCAGAGTAGGAGCAAGCAGTGGGGAGGGTGGCCAGGCCTGCCCTGCCTGGGACTGGTGAGCAGCAGGAGGGGTGATGGGGAGAGAGGTGTGTGGAAAGGCAGGTGCTGAGTTGCTGTCCAGGCCCGCCGTTTTTTAGATACGTGGCTTCGCTGTCACTTCACCATGTTCAGCCTCATTGTTCTTCTCTGTAAAATGGGCACAAAATACCTTCTTGGCAGGAAGCTTGTCTCTAAGGCCTGGTAGGTACTGAATGAGCAGTAGCAGCTGCCCTTACAGCTGTCGGGCCTCCTCCTACTTTGTCCTCACTGACTTGTTTGAGACACAGGAAAGGAAGCAGGTGGAGAATACAGCACGCACAGCAGGGCGGAGCTGTGTCGTGGAGAGGGCAGACACTATCTCAGCTGCTAGGCTTAGAGAGTTGGGGGAGGGCTTTGAAAGGGGACTACATTGCACCCTACTCCCAGCGAGTGCTTCTTCTGGAAGGCGACTAGGCATGGGTGTGGCAGCTCTGGTCCCAGGCAGCTGCAGTGGCCCATGAGTGAGCAGGATGAGGGTCTTCGGTGTGGTTGCCCCTGCTGCCTTTGATGCCATCTGTGGTGAGGCAGGGTCTCTCCCCCACCAGCCTCCCACCCTGCAAAGCCTGAGACTGAGACCACAGCTTCCCCTCACGCTCACTGAATGCCCACTGAGAGGCGTTCTCCCTCAGGCTCCTCCCTGGTCTGGGTGGGTGCCCTTCATCTGCCACTGGGACCTGGCCATTGGTAGAACCTCAATGGCAGCTGTTGATCTGCTGCTGTTTGGCGAGTGGCCCTTAGTAAGGTCCCCCTGCCTGTGGGATGTGGTTGACTGTCTTGCAACCCCCTTCTTCCCTCTGCAGACCCCACCTTCCCGAGAACAACTTCTGCTGTTCTTCCCTGCCCACCTTTAGTTCAAGGTGTCTTGTGTTTCCAAGGGCCAGAGGCCCAGCAGGAGTCTGAGGGGGTCATACTGTGGCTGGTGCCCTCTGGGGTAAGGGTCTGTGTGTGCTTTCTTTGTTACAGTGAAATAGCACAGCTGATTGGGTGGCCATCACATGTCACTTGTTTTTCTGAAGATTTCTGTGTGTCCCCTTCTGGTTAAGAGGGGACCATGTGGGGTTCAGAAGCCATGAGGTCGCTTGCTTTACCCACATGGACTCAGAGTTACCCAACCCCACATGGGCCCAAGAGAAAGGGCCGAAGCTTGCAGCCTGGAACATAGCTCCAGGGAGTGGCAGAAGCAGGTGTGCAGGTACGCTGCTTTGTGGCCAAGGAGCCAGGCTTTCCAGTCGATGGGTGGATTTTCTAGTGAGTCAAAGGCCACTCTAATCCAAAGCTGTTTCTTTTCCTTTATCCTCACCTCCAGGAGTGGTAGAAATACTCACCTTCCCCGCAGCTCTGTGGTGCCCCACAAGGAGGCCAACGCCTGTGGGCAGAGATACAGAAAGGCCCTAGGAGAAGGTCCTGGCCCAGGGCTGGCCCTTATTGGGAGATGAGGTGCTGTCTGGCTCTGCGCCTGTCCCCAACAATGAGCGGCGCCAGCCTATTTGGTGGACACCTCTGCTGCCAGCTATAGGCAAAGGGGCCGTCCTCGGAAGCTGCCGGACTGGGAGGCAGAAAGGATCACATGGATATTCTCTCCTTTGGGAGCTGCTTCTACTTTCATTTTCTTTTCGCCACTATTTTTTTTTCTTGGGGTCTAATTAAAGACTTGGAGCCGTTTACAGCCTGTGGTTGGCTTTTTATTTGGATCCTTGGCAATTACCTCCTGCCCTAAAATAAGTTTCGATGGAACAGGGGTAGGATTTTTCTTTTTGGCCAAGTTCTCAGCTTTAATTTTGCCATGCATGGCGTGTGCAGGGTACGTGCGTATGTGTGTGTGTGTGAGAGAGAGAGATGGAGTGTGATGAGGCTTTTCCCTCCTCCCTTTTCCAAATCATGCCTCCTTGTCACTGTCCCCATCTCAAGTGTCCTATGGCTAAGGCAGAGCCTGGACAGGGGGAACAGTGTGTCCTAGGCCTTGCCCTACCTTGAGGCAGCTCTGTGACAACAGGCAGGTCACCTGTTGACTTCGTCCCAGTTTCTTCACCTGTGAATGGGGCCAGTGGGCTGGGCATGCCAGAGGCTTCCCTCTGCACTGCTTTGGAGGTAGATGTCTTGCCGCAACAGAATAAGGTAATCCCTTGGGGTGAGAGGAAGCCACCACCGGGCCTCATTGTCCCCCGCTTGCTCAACACATCTTGTAGTAGGATGGGAGCATATGATCATTTCTCCAGAGCTCTTTCCCTAACCCCCTTGATTTTCCTAGCCACTGTGTAAGTAGATATGATCACTCCACTTTATAGACAAGGTGCCCTATGGCCAGAGATAATTAGTGGCCTTTCTGATTTCACATGCCTTAAAGGGAACAGAGCCTTGGGATTCGAACTCAGATCCTCTCATCTTTCAAAATCCTCACCCAGGACCAGCTACATAATTTGGGGTGGGGCCCAGTACAGAATGAAAATGTGGGGGCCTTTGTTCTAAAATGATTAAGAAATTTGGCTCGGCGCCTGTGGCTCAACGGGCTAAGGCGCCAGCCACGTACACCTGAGCTGGCGGGTTCGAATCCAGCCCAGGCCCGCCAAACAACAATAACGGCTGCAAACAAAAAATGGCCAGGTGTTGTGGCGGGCGCCTGTAGTCCCAGCTACTTGGGAGGCAGAGGCAGGAGACTTGCTTGAGCCCAGGAATTGGAGGTTGCTGTGAGCTGTGATGCCACGGCACTCTATCCAGGGTGACAGCTTGAGGCTCTGTCTCAAAAAATAGAAAATATTGAGTCTATGGCTCAGCGCCTGTAGCTCAGCGGCTAGGGCACCAGCCACATACACCGGAATTGGTGGGTTCAAATCCAACCTAGGCCTGCCAAACAACAAGCACAACCTCAACCAAAAAGTAGCCAGGCGTTGTGTCAAGCGCCTATAGTCCCAGCTACTTGGGAGGCTGAGGCAAGAGAATCACTCAAGCCCAAGAGTTTGAGGTTGCTGTGAGCTGTGATGCCACAGCACTCTACCCAGGGTGACAGCTTAAGACTTTGTCTTAAAAAAAATAAAAATTAAAAAAATAAAATAAAATAAAAAAGGAAAGAAAAAAGAAAATATTCAGTCTCGGAAAAGATTTATTTATACAGATCTTCATGACACCTTAATTCACACTCACAAATTGTTTAGAACCAACTCGAATGTCCAAAAATAGGAGAAAATACAATAAATTATTAGACATTCATATGATATAGCTATTTAGAATATTGTGTTAAAAAGCAAGACTTAACAAAACACATACAGTTTGATTCTTTTTTATAAAAAAGAAAATACATGTAAAGGAAATGTCTAGAAGGCGCTATATCAAAACATTATGGATAATTGTCTCTAAATACTGGAGTTACGGATCATATATGTTTTCTTTTCTATAACTTTCCACATTTTCCAAATTATCTATAATGCATACATACCCTTCCATAACACAAAACATTTGTAATAAAAACAAAAGTATGTTTTGTCATAACAGTATAAAAATAAAGCACTATACCATAAAGTTAAGACTTTAACGGGGGAGAAAGGTAATATTTTTTCCTTACCCATTGCAAGGTTCATGGCTGACCTACCTATACCAAGAGACAGATTAACAGGAGAAAAGTATAACAAATGTATTTTATTTTTTTTTTTTTTCGTGGAGACAGAATCTCACTTTATCGCCCGTGGTAGAGCACCATGGCGTCACAGCTCACAGCAACCTCCAACTCCTGGCTTAGGGCACTTCTCTTGCCTCAGCCTCCCGAGTAGCTGGGACTACAGGCACCTGCCAGAATACCCAGCTAGTTTTTTGTTGCAGTTTGGCCATGGCCGGGTTTGAACCCGCCATCCTCGTTATATGGGGCCGGCGTTCTACCCACTGAGCCACAGGCGCCACCCGTAACAAATTTATTTAACCAAAGTTTTGCATGACATGAAAGACTTCAGAATGAGGACTCAAAGAAATGAGGGGAAACTATATTTTTATGCTTTGGTTTGATGAAGAATAACCAGTCCCGTAGACGTATGACTGCAACCAAATACTAACAAACTGGGGAGAGCTCGGCAGGGCCTGGTCACTCAGCTCCCTCTGTGTCTTCACGCCTTTCCTCTGGGCCCAGGACAGGGCGTCTGCCACACGAAGGGCTTCACGGCAAAAGGAACAAAGAACGCTTTTTATGGTCTCAAGGGAGAAAGGTGGGAAAAGGTCAAAGAGATAGTTCTGCTTCTGTGGTTTTCTCAGTTTTCTTCATCTTAAAATACTCGGTATGACAAGATGCCATATTTCGGGGTATCATGCTCTGAGCCCTAACACCTTCTTTTTTAAGAAGCCAAGAAAATTCTCGGAAGGAGCCTTTGCTTGATGAGAGAGAAAGGTGAGTTACCCTTACCTAAGAGAGCACGCCTTGTTTATACTATTCACTGACAGCGATCTTCAGACGACGATGTTTCTATGTCCACGTTCATATTCATTCTACAGCATTTCATTAATATTTACTGAGTGACTGCTATTTGTCAACAGTGAATAAAACAAGCAAAAATTCCTGTCTCCAGGAAGCTTTCATTCTAATGGAGGGGGTGAGAGGTCAAAGACCAAAAATAAAAATCTTTCCAAGACACGAAACGGAAGGGAAATGGAATCCGGCTTCGGTGTGGGCCACGGCGGTCTTTATACCACCCCGGTGAGGGCGCGCTGAGTTCCAGAAAGGGTAATGGTGGATGGGGGTTTAAAGGTCGGAAGGTGGGGGGTTGGCCCGTTCACCTTTCCAGGAGGGACATTTGTCAGAAGGTGGGGGGTGATCCATTTAGGCTGTCCGCTCTGTCTGGGTGGGGTTCCTACATTTGACTCTATCAGGGAGACGGATAATGAAGAATGAATTTTAAATTGTTTTTGTCTGTGCTTGAAATCTCAGCACTCTGGGAGGATCGCTTGAGCCCAGGGGTTTGAGGTTGCTGGGAGCTAGGCCAACACATGGCACTCTAGCCTGGGTGAAAGAGTGAGATTCTGTCTCAAAAAAGAAAAAATGTTCACCCTGGACATATTTGCTAGAATGAAACTAATTTGCGGTAACAAACAGATCACCAAATTCAGAAGATTTTCAAAAGAAGTGACTCCTTTCTCAGGTAACAGTCGGGGGAAGGGAATCGGCCCGAGGGGCTGAGTTCCACAGTTTCCAAGGACTCAGGCTGACAAGAGCGCGGCCATCGTCAACACACAGGGCCACCCTCTGGGCTCCAGCACTGAGTGACAGTGGGCAGCAAAGAGCATGAGGACCTGGAAAGGATGGTCTCACGGGCCAGACTGGAAAGTGATACACGTTCCCTCCCCCGTAACCACACCTCCCTCCAGGAGAAGCAGCAACTACAGTCAAGCTCTGGATCCAGGAAGAGGAGGATGTATTTTGTAAACGACTGGGCATCTCTTCCCATAATGGAGTTGTAAATGAAACCCTAATTCTCTAAATTGTCTCCCAGCTAGGATATTTGCCAGTGTTTAGCCTCTGGTTAAATTTGCATAGGAACTTCACCTGTGCATTTATTAAAGTAAGTTTTCTGATGGAAAAGTAATAATAGGCCAACTCACAAATCATTATTTATCCTATATGGACAAACGTTATGAAAACAGGCTGAATTGCCGGGCGTTGTGGCGGGCGCCTGTAGTCCCAGCTACTCAGGAGGCTGAGGCAAGAGAATCACCTAAGCCCAGAAGTTGGAGGTTGCTGTGAGCTGTGACGCCACAGCGCTCTACCGAGGGCGATAAAAATAAAGTGAGACTCTGTCTCTCAAAAAAAAAAACAGGCTGAGCTTTTGGACGTCCTATAAGAGAATGAAGTTTCCTCCCCTTCTCCGGGGGTTGGGGGGAGCTGACCTGAAGAAGTCCGTGTCTTATTCAACGCCCCCTTCCCTTGTTGCTCCGTTTTCACAGGCGCCCACCACCTTCATGCCGTGCCAAACACCCAAGCCCATCCCAGCTCCATTTCCCCACCAGAGCTGTGCCAATGCTGCCTTTCTTATCTGAATGCTAAAGCCGTGGATTTATATTTTAGCAATTCCTTTCGCAGGTAAGCTTATAACGATAGACAGCCTTTACTGAATAAATGCTACCTAACAGAACTTTGTTCTCTGAACTTCCTTTCACTCATTTACAAAGTGGAGATGGTAATGAGCCATATTGATCTCGCGGAGTTATTGTAAGGATGAAACGAGATGATATCCTATAAAGCACATTGCTCCTTGCCTGACATTAGTAAATTTACTCAATAAACGTTAGCTATTATTTTCCTAATTAGCTTATTATTGCCTAGAGAGCCAGCGAGAGTGTGAAGAACCCTTTGTCATGCAGCTCTGCTCCCAGCTCCCCAGCAGCCTCCCACTTCCCCAACTGAAAGGAAACAACAGCCACTCATTTTTCAGTGTTGACACTGGTTCTCAATGCTAATATGCCTGAAGTGCTTGTTAACAATGCAAATTCCCAGGCCCCACAGCCAGACATCCCCCTTCAGGCTGAGGGCAGCCCAGCTGCAGCGTTGAACAACACCAGGGGGCGTCGTTCACGCTGGTTGCATATAAATGCAACTTCCTGGAGCTTTGCAAATTTGTTGTTCCAGTAGTTGAAGGCCCCAGGAAATTATGTTTTTAGCAAACACACAGACAATCCTTTTGGCATTGAGTGTTTGAGAAAGACTCTTTGAGAAAGACTATTCTAGAAATACCTTTATAAAACCAGCACATTGCACCCCATGATGGCATTAATGTACACAGCTATGATTTAATTTAAAAAAAGAAAAAAATAAAAAGTGTGTGAGGAGGCCTAACAAAGAACTTGCCCCACAGGCCAGTTCGGTGCCCAAAAGCATCGTACCCAATTACTAACAAAATAACATTTTTAAAAACCTGACCACAGATTTATTATTCAGAACTCTTCTCAGTAGCCGAATTCACAGGAACTAGACTTTTACCTATAATTTCCTTCCAAAGGCTTCACAGGGCTCTTCAGACGTTCTCTCATTAATCCTCAGGACAGATCTGTGAGGCAGGCGGCAGGCCGGGGCTTCTCATTACAGGTAGCTTGAGGCATGAGCAGGGTTCTGGCCCCCAAAGACCACATCGTACCTGGACGGGCTCTCGCCGTCTCCCGTCTTTGTCAGAAGAGCTGAGCTTCTAGATTTGTGGGGGAAATCTCAGCAAATCTCCCTTATAGGAAAGGTTGTGAAGAAGGTAAATTTCATTCATTTGTGCATTCCATTCGTTCAAGAATATTTATTGGCTATTCCTCAACAGTCCAAGTATGTTTTAGAAGTAGATGGATATTGAATTACAAGTGCGTGAGTCAGCGACTGCCGACTGAGAAAATCACTGCGGGGCCATCACAGATGATCCAGACCCGTGCTACTGAGTACTAAGCACTACATGCAAGGCATCTCTTTTAATTCTTGCAATAATTTAGAGAGGTAATGACAGATATCATTTTTACCATGTATCTTAAGTTTACATTTTTACAATTTTTCTAATAACTGGTCACTTACCCCTAGTTAGTAAATATTACAGCCGGACTATGAACTGAGATTTGTCTGATTCCTAAATCCAAGCTTTTTCGCTAGGCCCTTAAGGAGAATGCAACCCAATAATAAAAACAAATACACAAATGGCTTTTGTTTGATAATAATATGATGCTCTTTAGCATCTATTGAGCACCTGTTTAACTGAGTATGTCCAGGCACTGAACCAAGCACTTTGTATAGATCCTTTCATGGAACCCTCACATCACTTCTATAGGGTACATGCTATCAATTAGCCCCAATTATAGATGAAAAAGGGTCTTAAGGGGTGTAAAAAATTTGCCTGCAGGTGAAAAACACAGCTATCCCGAGAAGATGGACTTGGCTTGCTCTGTAATGCCTCATGAAGTACACATGTAAGACCAAGGGCCAGAAGCTTCAGAGACGGATTTTGGTGGGCAATGAAGAAGGTCTAGACGGAGTGATCCAGGTGCCGCCTCTGAGGGCCAAGAATTCCCTCCTCGGGGGTGTGTACACACTGGCTGGTCACCACTGCAAATAATAAACACATATTATTCCCACTGTGCCAAGAATATTCTCCTGTTCTCGGACCCACCGCACCCCACTTCCACTCCAACTTACACACATTCTTCAGGTTTCAACCCAAATGTTCCCTCCTCTGAGACATCTTTCCAGACCCTCTCCCCCATTTCACATTGCCTTAGTTCCCTGTACTTCTTCATAACACTTATAACTGCAATTAAGTGACTGATTATGAAAAGTAAGCTCTTATGGGGCAGAGGCTATGTGAGTCTTTCTCTCAAATGCCTGTTGATCGGTGATTGGGCCACATGTGGATTATGAGAACTGACTCGTCTGAAGATGACATTAATTCCCCTTGATAAACTGACTTGAACATTTCAGTGTTTGGGGGCCTTCCGTGCACCTGTTAAAGCATCCCCTTCCTGCCTCACTTTACCTCCTCCTTTGTCAGCGATCAGTGTCAAAACCTCATCCACCCTGGTCCAGCCTTACGCTGGAAGCCATCGGCAAGGACGAGCATTCATGTCCATGCGTGCGCTTGGCTTCTCTGCCCAGACTCGGGCCCCACCACAGACTTTGGCCGGCCTATCTCCCTTGTCCATCTGTTTGGACCGCAGTGTGTCTGCTGGTGGGCGGTTGGATCCTTGGCACGGGACGGAGTCTCCAAACAATGCAAGAGGTTTGCACGGGCGAGCCGCACTGCACAGCCAGGCATCTGTCTGGGGGAGGCTCCACTCTCTGAACGCCAGCCAGGGTGACCCTGTACAACAGACATGTAGACACCCAAACCAAAAGGAGATCAAAATTTGAAAGGAAAATCAAAAATTGTCACAAAGCATTTATCTGACAAACGTGACTGACAACCCATTCTGCGTCGGGAGCGGGGATGGGTGCTGGGGACGCGTGACCTGCAGAACCCCGGGAGAGCAATGCTGTGCGTGTGGCTTGTATGGGGAGAAATGCGAGCACAGGGAAGGGGCCAGCACGCCGGGTAGGCCTGAGCAGTCACTGGGAAAATGCAATACGCTCCCAGAAAACAGGTTTCCTGCGCATTGTGTTATAATGGGCAGCGGAGGGGAAAATGGACCATGACACAGAGAGAGCTCGCCCGCCACCCGAGATGTAACCGTGCCAACTGGAGGCAAGCAGGCAGTGGCAGGGCCTAGTGCAGCCTCTTCCATTTAAGATAAAAATAAACATTTTCATTCTAGTTATTTACAATAAAGGAAATGTGGCAATGTGGGCATGAGAAGAGGAAAGTGCTCTGAGTAGGTACGGCCACTTCCAGGAATAATCGTAACATCTGCAGGCATTCCCAGGGAAGGGTACACAACCCCTGCCCGCTCCCAGGTGAGTTCACACACCAAACCCCTGCCTGTTCCCAGGGGAGTGTGCACACACCCCTGCCCGTTCCCAGGTGAGGAGTGTGCACACCAAACCCCTGCCCGTTCCCAGGTGAGTGTACACACAACCCCTGCCCGTTCCCAGGTAAGTGTACACAAAACCCCTGCCCGTTCCCAGGGGAGTGTGCACACACAACCCCTGCCCCACAGAGCAGCGTCGTCTGCTGTGGGCAATGTTCACAGAAGAAGGTAGTAAGCCAACTATTTGGCCAGAACAAAAATTGCTATTTCAGTGTTTTTTTTGAAGGAGCCAAGTCACTTCAGGATATGAAATCCTGTGTATGGAAACATACTGCCCTTTTAGAAGGACTAAGACAGCAGGGCCTTGTGAATTCCAAAACTGATTGAAGCTTCCTAAATAAGAGAAGTGGGTATGGTAAGGAGCTAAATGAACGTGGGGATGAAGAAGATGCGAGGTAAAAGTCACAGAGGAGAAAGAAAAGAGAGAATTTTACGACAAAGACTAGAAAAACAGAAGCTGGAAAAAAAGAAAAAACAAAGTCCCTGCCCTCATGATGCTTTTATTCTTCAAAGGGAGACAGGGAACAATTACAATAAGCAAGTAAATTGGCAAATGAATCATATAATTTTTTTCTTCTCTTTCTTTCTTTTTTTTTTTTGTAGACTCAGAGTCTCACTTTGTTGCCCTGGGTAAAGTGCTGTGGTGTCACAGCTCACAGCAACCTCCAACTCCTGGGCTTAGGCGATTCTCTTGCCTCAGCCTCCCGAGTAGCTGAGACTACAGGTGCCCGCCACAACGCCCGGCTATTTTTCTGTTGCAATTTGGCCAGGGCTGGGCTTGAACCCACCACCTTCGGTATATGGGGCCGGCGCCCTACTCACTGAACCACAGGTGCCGCCCAGAGTCTCACTCTGTCACCCTTGGTAGAGTTCTGTGGCGTCCTTGTTCACAGCAACCTCAAACTCCTGGGTCTGAGCAATCCTCCTGCCTCAGCCTTCTGCGTAACTGGCACTACAGGCACCTTTCACAACACCCGGCTAGTTTTAGAGACAGGGTCTCACTTTAGCTAAGGCTGGTGTCAAACTCCTGAGCTCAGGTCATCTATTTGCCTTGAGCTCCCAGAGTGCTAGCATTACAGGTGTGAGCCACCATGCCCAGCCAATATATAATTTTCAGAAAGTGATAAAACAGAGGTGTGGGGAGGCAGCCTTATGCAGATGAACTGGGAGTCTGAGAGACCTATGAAGAACAGGCAGAAAGAAGAGAGGCAAGAAAAGCTTGGTCTATTCAGAGAATTGCGAGGCCAGTGTGGCTGGAGCCTAGTAAACAAGGAGAACGTGGTAACAGGTGGAGGTGGGAGAGGTAGGCAGGGGCCAGATCTTCAGGGCTGGACGAGCCCTGGTGAGACACTCAGGCTTTAACGTGACAGCATGTGCCTTTTTGAAAAATCATAGTATCCATTGTGGGAGAAATAAACTATAAGACAGTGAGATTAGAAACAAAAAGAACTATTAAAAACGTTCCGCCACAGAGCAGGCAGATGTGGTGGAAGATGGTGAGAAATGGTCGGATTTAGAATACACTTTGAAGGAATATATTTCGTATCTGTAACCACCTTGCCAAATTTTTCACTTATTACACATTATCTTAAACTCTTTATCACCCTTTTTATTGCCTTATCTCCTTCGATTGGGATAACCCTAACTTATTTATAGAATTGTTATTTCATTTATTTGTACCTATTACATCCCAAGTGCTACAGTAGTTCTTGGGTGGACAAGAATTATGAAGTGCTTTTCTGCAAAATATGTCGTTTAATACAACAATCCCGTCAAGTACCTCATGAAGATAGTTTTGATGCCTCTTTTACAGATAAGCAAGTGAGGCTCAGAAAGGTTAAATGATTTTCCCAAGGTCACAGAGCCAGTCAGGGGATAAGCAAGTCTCTCTCCACCTTCCCTGTGCCCTCCCTGTGCCGGGACAGCAGGTGGGTGTGCAAAGTAGGTGACAGTTTCTCTGTGCAGGTGAGGACAACAGTGCTCTCTCTCTGCATTCGATGTATCTATTCACCTGTTTCTGTAGTTAATGTCCTCTTGCGATGCTGAAATGGACCTTAGATTTAGCACATGTAGATTTTGCCAAGAAACAAAGTTATAAAGGGCAGGCATCATTTATTTGCATTTGCACAGGTTAGTCATGATTTAATTCAAGAGATAGTTTACTGAGCACCTACTGCGTGCCATAAATATTTCCTAAAAGAATGAACAATTCAGCTTGGTGCCTGTAGCTCAAGTGGCTAAGGCGCCAGCCACATACACCTGAGCTGGTGGGTTCAAATCCAGCCTGTGCCCGCCAAACAACAATGACAACTACAACCAAAAAATAGCCGGGCGTTGTGGTGGGCGCCTGTGGTCCCAGCTACATGGGAGGCAGAGGCAGGAAAATCGCTTAAGCCCAGGAGTTGGAGGTTGCTGTGAGCTGTGATGCCACGGCACTCTACCGAGGGTGACAAAGTGAGTCTCTATCTCAAAAAAAAAAAAAAGGAGTAATTCTATGTAGTATGACATAAATATAAGCTGTTATTATCACAACCCAATTGGAGAGAGAAGGCAGAAAATACAAAATAATATGTAGTGAGTACAGTGCTGTGGCTTTAAGAACACAATATGCGTTCGCCTTTTAAGGTCCTGTAGATAGAAGCGAACAAGATAAGATGATTTCTGCTCTCACGAAGCTTCTGCACTAGCCTCTCATAACTGCTGTTCTTACCTTAATTAGTTTTACCATAATTAATAATAATTGCTAGCACTTAGTGAATGCTTACTAAAATTAGTGTATTTGATCCTCTCTGCAACCTGTAAGGAAAGTACTATCAATTCCATTTTCAAGATAACAAAACTAGGCTGTGTGCAGTGGCTCACACCTGTAATCCAGCACTCTGGGAAGCTGTGGCAGGTGGATCACTTGAGCTCAGGAGTTTGAGACCAGCCTGAGCAAGAAGGAGACCCCATCTCTACTAAAAAATAGAAAACTTAGCAGAGCATTGTGGGTGCACCTGTGGCCCCAGCTACTTGGAGGCTGAGGCAAAAGGATCACTTGAGCCCAGGAATTTGAGGTTGCTGTGAGCTGTGACACTGGAGTATGGAGTGAGACTCTGACTCAAAAAAAGAAGAGAAGAAAACTAAAGCAGAGGGAAGACCACACAGAGCTACCTTTGAACCCAGGCAGTGTGGGGACAGAGTTCGTAAGCTTGGCCACTATGCAAGGAATATCCAGGTTTGCAGGGCATGCAGCTTACACAAACTGTCCTCGAGAAAAAAGAACACAACACCACAAATACAAAATTAGTTACAGGGTCTGGGAAGGGACCCATGAAAGACTTGTGTTTTAGTAGCCTCATAGTCAATCTGACTTTGGCTTCAAGGTCAACCCATCTGTGCCACTATGCAGCACGCAGAGTATGAGCTCTGTTATTAAGATGAAGACTGCCCTCAAAAAAAAAAAAGAAAGAAAATTAGGTCAACTTAAAGAAGTGGTGAATGTAGGGAAATGGTCACCTATGGAGATTCTACTGTATTTCAAATACAATATTTTACCAAATAAATAATTATACACAAAATATGCTATACATAAAATGACACCTAATTTTGGTATAATAAATCCACATCAAATTTGAAATGATGTAGTTCTTAAATTATAGTTGATTTTTTTTCTGTGTGACAGACACACAAAACATATATGCTATAATGAAAGGCCCTGATTTTTTTTTTTTTTATTTTTTTTTTTTTTGGAGACAGGGTCTTGCTGTGTTGCCCAGGCTGACACATAGTGTCTATTCCCAGGTTTAACCCATATCATCTCACTGCAGCCTCCACTCAAGTGATCCTCCTGCTCTAGCCTTCCAAATAGCTGGGACTCCAGGTGCTAGCCTCTGTACCACCTAAAGGTTCTGATTTTTTAAGTAATTGTATTCTATGCTTCATCATCAGCTAAAATATGATATTTGCTTAAGTTTCTGCTTTTCTTCAGCAGAGTTTTACTCTGTATCCGCACTGTTTTATTACTGTCTTTCTGAGGAATTAGTTTCACATTAAATTTCCATCTCTCAAAAAAAAAAAAAAAAACGATGAAGACTGCCCAACCCAAATGCCCTCATAGTGGCTGGCTAGGGGAAGACAGCATGAAAATAAGCATTACCTTTTCCAACTGTGAAAGTGTAGACGGGATTCCCAGTGCCAAGGGTCAGGTCAGAGAGCATTTAAAGCACCTACTACGGGTAAGCGAGGTGCTAGCCACAAAGTGCACAGAAGTGAGTCTTAAAAATGCCATATACATATATATATACACCATCATCTATATATATACTATATATGTGGATATATGTGTGTGTGGATATACACACATACACCATCATCCTTGTTTTACAAATAGAGAGACGGACCCCCAGAGTGGCAAAGCCTGGATCTGAATTCAGACCTGCTCATTCTCAAGCCATACTCTTATCCCCTCTTCTCCAATCTTTTCAGAAACATAAAACAATTGGAAATCTGAAGCTTTAGAACTCCTCCGAAGCCCAGTCTCCTCTGGGTTACCCGTAGCAAATGCTCTCTGACCTGACCCATGGCACCAGAAATCCCGTCTACACTTTCACAGTTGGAAAAGGTAATGCTTATTTTCATGCTGTCTTCCCCCAGTCAGCCACCATGAGGGCTCTGCCATAGATTTTATTTATTTTGTTTTGCTTTATTTTATGTTATTTTACTGAGACAGAGTTTCACTGTGTTGGCCAGGCTAGAGTGCCCTGGTGTCATAGCTCACAGCAACCTCAAACTCCTGGGCTTAAGCAATCCTGGCTCAGCCTCTCCAATACCTGGGACTACAGGTGTGTGCCATAATGCTCAGCTAGTTTTTCTACCTTTAGGAGAGACGTGGTCCCACTCTTGCACAAGCTGGTCTCACACTCCCGAGTTCAAGTGATCCACTGGCCTTGGCCTCCCAGAGTGCTGTAGGTTTTAGATGGGACTAGAGCATGAAAGTAAAGATTTAGAAAAGTGGCGAGAGAAAGAAAAGGGCATCCTAGGTGACAGCAGCGGCCTGAGCAGAAGAGCAGCAATGGCGACAACCATGTTCCAAACATGCATCCATCTCCCCTTGCTTCTGTAACAGATCAGCACAAACTTAGTGGCTTTAAACAAGAAAAAGTTATTCCCTAAGGGTTCTGGAGGTCAGAAGTCTAATATCAAGGTGTCAGCGGGCTGTGCTCACTCTGCAGGCGTCAGGGAAGAATCTGAGGCCACCTGCATGCCTCGGTCCATGGCCCCTTCTGTGAATCACTCCATCTCCTTGCTTTTATTTTCACGTCTCTTATGACTGACTCTGACTCTGCAGTCTCCCTCATATAAAGACCCTTGTTATTATATTATCAGGCCCACTCAGATAGTCTAGGATAATCTCATCATCTCAGAAACCTTAATCTAATCACATTTATAAAGGATTGAACATCATGCTTACTACAACAGCCACCAATATCATAACTTATCTGAGGAATTACTGAGGACAAGACATTCTCCTGGCAAGCCTGGAAACTCTTGTGACTTGGAAGGCAAGGCACCAAGTAACTCAGTAATCGTGGAGGAACAAAGTTCAGTCCTGTAGTAGTAAGGCTAATGTTAAACATTAAGCATCTTATGACAGTTGAAAGGGGGGCACACGACCAGCAGAAACCTCACAGACCACCAAGGCTTGTACGAAAGGTCTTTATTGGTGGGGGATGCTGCAGAGCAGTACTAAGGAGGAGAGAAGAGAGAGAGGGAAAGAGAAGGGGGGAAGAGAGGAAAGAGGTAGATAGATATGGGGAGAGAGGGGCAGAGAGAGAAAAAGAAAAGGAGAGAGAACAAAAGACAAGGGCACCTTATATAGGTTCGGTTAGGGGAGGTGACGGGATGGTAGAAGAGCCAATAAGAAGTTACTGTTTTGGCGCCAAGGGCCTTTGGGGGCGGACCATAAGTTTGAACTTTTCAGTGGATAATTGGGATAGGGAGATGAAGTTTAGCAATTATCTAACAACAGTTCCTTGAAGGATTAGTGGAGAAAAATTGCATGTAGTATTTTGGAGATCATTTCCCTTGCCACCCTTGAAGATCATTTCCTTGGGTGCATACTCTCTTGGCACCTATGAGATCATTTTCCTGAGCACACAGCCCCTGCACATCTTTGCTTAGCAATCTTTCCGCCTATCATGTATCTTCTCAATAAAAGGACTCTGCGGGAAGTGCTCAGTACTATCCTGCACCTATGGTTAGCCTCACCTCTTGCAGCGTGTACCGTCAATCGTATCTCACGTGATCATGTATGCGGTTGTGACATTTTTAAAGTTCCTTTTTCCATGTAAGATAATGCATTCAACACTTTCCCCAGGTTCTGGGGATTAGGACATAGACACTTTGGAAGCCCATAATGCAGCCTCCCACAGAAGAGAGCAGTAAGGAGACAGTCCAGGCTCTGCGACGGTTCTGTGCCGAAGCGGCCACAGGCTGAACGATAGGACTCTTCACAGCTTCTTTCCTGGCTAAGGGGTTGGACCTGTTTAACAGATGGTAGAGAGTCATTGCAAAGGGTCCAGAAGGGTTGAGTCACCAAGAAAGAGATGTTTTTAAAAGATTTGTTTGCATTATCAGCTTCAGTTGAAGCTATCTTTTCTTCAACATAATAATCGGTTGTACGCATGTACGGAGTTTCATATTTGGACACATTTACACATTTGAAAGATGTGGGAACGAAGCTCAGAGAGGTGGTTGACTCTCTGCGGGAGGTTATTCAGGGAAAGCCGACACCACACGGGACACTGAGAGCAGCTCGCCTAGGACTGCAGTGCAGTGGGAGGCACCAAGGGCCTGGACGCTGACTTGGCTCCAAATACCAACCAGGACCTTCGCTATGTGATTCTGACCGACTTATTTCACTTTCTTTAAATTTCAATTCCCTTATCTATAAGATGACACTAATAATAGTTCCTGCCTCATCGGTTTTGTGGGGATTAAATTAGATAATGATAGTAAATAAAGTTCTTGGCACAGAGCAATCAGTAAAGAGTAGCTATTGTTATTACAGATACCACCTTCTTTCCATAACCTCTCACTCAGACGAGACCATCTGAGAATGATCACCTTTGGTCAGCTTATATCTCAACACAGGAAGATTCCAAATCTGAGTTTTTAAAGAAACCACTGGCTCAGAGCCTGTGGCTCAAGCGGCTAAGGGGCCAGCCACATGCACGTGGGCTGGGGGGTTCAAATCCAGCCCAGGCTAGCTAAACAACAATGACAATTGCAACAAAAAAGGATAGCTGGACATTATGGTGGGCGCCTGTAGTCCCAGCTACTTGGGAGGCGGAGGCAGGAGAATCGCTTGAGCCCAGGAGTTGGAGGTTGCTCTGAGCTGTGATGCCACAGCACTCTACCCAGGGCGACAGCTTGAGGTTCTGTCTCAAAAAAAAAAAAAAAAAAAAAAGAAGCCATTAAATACAAATCTCACAATATCTTCCAGCACACAGCAGGGTGCTTTCCAGTTCTCCCAAGTTAAAAAAAAAAAAAATAGTCTTCATAATCACCATGTGTTTTAGACAGTGCCCTAAAAATATGTTAATAATTTAAATTCTAACTCCCTATTGTTCCCAGGGTAATTTCCTATAAACCCTAATTATTCTTCCATCAAGGTGTGATTTTGTTCTAATGAGTCACACAGTGAAAAACTAGTAAAAATAGATGCGGCTTTGCAGGCAATCAGCACGGGCTGGGCACACACCTTGAGAGGGGAAGGGCGCCCGCCAATCGGTTTGAATTAACCTTTGGTGCCCATTTCCAGGAACACTAGTGGCTGCTGGGCTGGGGGCCTCTGCCTGCTGTCTGGTATCCAGAGACTTTCCTGGCTGACCTTTTGGGAAATGTCCGAGCCTGAGAAAATGGAATCAAAAAGAAGACGCAGGCCTGGGCTGCAGGCTTCAGAGCCTGCATCACATCCATGGGTTCTGTGCTCCATCACGCAAAATATTAAAATGAAACTCAAGGAGAGCAGTCTGAAGCAATCCTTCCCGTTCTTGAAAATCACCTTTAGCTGCTGGGAACGCTGATAATCCCTTTGTAGCTTACCCGGGGCACATTTGTCAGGGAGGCAGCTGAGCCAATTGTGGCTGCGTTCACAGGTGACCGTGCTGTCCTCTTCCCGGAGATAGAAGAAACAAAACCTCAGCGAGGACCTGGCGCTGCACACACAGGAGAGCGGCCCAGGCCAGGGCTGTGCTGTTATGGACAACGTTCGGCTCTCAGCGGCCCAGCCTCTGAACTCACAGACTCCTGATGCAAACCACAATTCCGAAAAAGAAAAGGGGATCTCAAGCAGAAAAAGAGATTACAAATAAGGATCATTCGACAACAATTACCAAAAAATAAACCCTGGCAGCCGCCGTGCTCAGTGGGCCTGGAGGATACACCCCTGCCTCAGTCCCTCCAACCACATTAGCTACTCTGCGAACCCAGCGGGCTCTGACCACAGACACAGGAAAGCAGACTGCATTTAAATGTGAAAAGCTGTTACTGAGAGAGCCCCGCTGGCAGGCACAAAAAGCACTTTTTACATATAAAAAGCATGTTTGGCAAATTCGGCTGTTTTTGCTGCTAAATTATACAATGTTGTGATAAAGGAACAAATTAACACTCATCTCTCCATTAACAAATGCCCCGGTTGGTCCCTTCATAATATTTAGAAATCAGAAAAATGGAAGTGAAAAAAAATTCCCATTACTGTTCTGTTGCTCTTAAAACACCTCTTATAAAACTATAAATGAGAGTATTTTTTTTTTAAGTGAAAATCAAACTAGACTGTTAGGCTAAGAGCGTATGTGTAGTCACGTGAGTTATTTCCCTTCTTTTTAGACTTTTACTTTCCCCCCCCCTTAGTCTGTTTTTTACAGTTCAATAAATATTTTTCCAAGCTCCACTTGCCAAATGAAAGAGTTCAGCCTCACTGTTGGTCCTCTGACAAATATCCTTATGGTCCCGCACATGTGAGAGCCATTGATAAACAAATTAAAATTCTGCCCCGGCTCAGAGCTCAGCTGGCCCATTTTATCTTGCTGTATGGGTTTGTAAAGGTCTGGGTGTCTGTCATCCCCCTCTAACCTTGTCTTTGTCAAAGGGATACAAAAGCCTGCCCGCTCAGGGCCCTTACGATACTGATTAGTGTGAGTGACAAAGTAGTGCTGCAGGTCCACTCAGCCTTTCATAATAAATCTATCAAAGAGTAATAGAATTCCATCAATCCTGCATCACCCCCGAGGGCCGCTGGGCTGGGATGGAAAGTGTGTTCCATTGGGATTGTACAACTGTTATTATTCAATTACACTCTTTTCTTCCTAGTTAAAGACCATGATATCATTATCACTTAATGAATACATATAATTGGATCTGGACTCTGTTTGGCTGATGAATACCACTCACTATTCATTCAGTCTCAGCTCATCTTCTGACCATTTATTATAGACTTTTGGCTGAAAACCATGATGACAAAGGGAATTTGAAATTAGCTGCGATTTTATTCAATGCTCAGTTGGACACAAAGACAAAATAAAATTTTGATGCCTAAATGAGTTGAGAGTGAATGAAGAAGTTTTGCCTAACTCAGTAGTCTCCCAGTTACTCATACTGAAAACACACACGAGACCCACAGACCGGTAATCTCCCCTCTCTCCTCTCTCTCACAGATGTACGGACCGAGTCAGCGACAACTGTCCAAATAGTTTAATCACTTCTAAAAATAAGTTTTGTTTTTAAAAATCCTGCAAGTGTTTTAACGTAATGGAGGGAAGATGTACTATTTTAGGTAAGTCTAATTAAAAAAAAAAAAAAAACACGTCTTAGCTGTCCAAAGTGTCACCCTGCTTATACTCTCACACACACGTTAAAATCTTCAACTCTACCCACCAAACACAATTTTATGATTAAATAATATTTAAATTTGACAAAGCAAAAAGTGCTTCCGATACGGTATCTTTACGACACCTAATATCGAGTCCATCATTAAGTTTCATCATACGATGTGCCCCCAAAGGAAACGAGCCTTCCTCGTCATATTGCGAGGAATAAATGTGGCATACCTCTTCTGGATCACTGGTGAGCAGGCCACCTCATTAATCCTAGTTAGTGGATGCTGCTGGGCATGTGGAACTGCCAAATCCAGATGCTACCCACAGAGGCTCTCCAGGCAGTTAGGGAATCGCCGAGTACCACCTCAAGCCTTCCATACATCACTTCAAATTAAATTTACATTAAGAGCTACTCCGTCAGAGCTGAGGGAAGCTGACATCTTTGGAAAATGCAGATGATAATCCATTAAACCCTATTATATACATGTCTTCTAATTTTACTTAAGCCCATGCATACCAAAGTATGAGTTTGTGTTAAAAATTAAAGACCCTTTTACTAGAACAAAAGACTTTATGAACTGTTGACTTTGGGAGGTTTTATTACAGGGGCAGGCTAGTCTATCAAGACAAGTAGACTTTTTCTGTACAAATTCTAGTTAAATATTTCTTCTGAGGATTTGTGGTGCTTTTTTACTTTAAAACACACCCTCTTTCCCCCTTTCTGACCATCCTTCGGGCTCTCCAAATAATACGGTCCTTTTCAACCTGCAGTGTCCTAATAATGTCTGCATTAAATGTTCTGAATGATACTGTGGAACACACATTATCTCCTTTTGCAATTAAGAAAATATTTGCTGGCAACTTCCAAACTGGCAACAAGAAGAAGATGCTATAAAATCATCACAGTGAAAAGCTAAGGTTTAATTAGCCTGTTATCACGTATGTTGATCCCTTTATATTCACGCGGTCCTCAGCCACAGCCACTCTTTCTCTGATGAGTCTCTTCTAATTTCATAGCAGTGATCTTAAGCACTTAAATTTTTACACTTAGCTACAGTGTTTTACGTTGACATTTCTGTGTAATTTTTCTACAGCGAAAACCTGGAAATAACCTGAAATTGGAAAATATTCAGAAGACCATGAAAACTGATGACTATTTGGACAAAAGATTCTACAACAAGCCAGAAAACTTCTACCCAGAAATAACACACACACACACATACACGCACGCACACACACACAATTAATTTAAAAGCTATTTATCAAACGTTTTAAATTTTAATCACAGTTTGGTTTCCCTACAATGGCTTTTTACACATTAAAGCCATTTATTTAAGAGTATGCCACTGTATATGTCTGTATTTCAATAAAAGTGCTCTTTCTAGATAAGAATTAGAGCCTTTCACTCAGGCTTGAAATTTTTTATATCTATCACTTTTCTCAGACAATATTCAATTCATTTCTTTGTTGGCTTCTGTTTATGGCATTAAAATATTTCACAGGTACCAGCTTAATCAAAATTTATCTGTAGCGGTGGCGCCTGTGGCTCAGTGAGTAGGGCGCCGGCCCCATATACCGAGGGTGACGGGTTCAAACCCAGCCCCAAACAGACTGCAACAAAAAAATAGCCGGGCATTGTGGTAGGCGCCTGTAGTCCCAGCTACTTGGGAGACTGAGGCAGGAGAATCGCCTATGCCCGGGAGTTGGAGGTTGCTGTGAGCTGTGTGACGCCACAGCACTCTACCAAGGGCGATTAAAAAAAAAAAAAAATTTACCTGTAGCAAAACTCTTTAACAAATGTAGCATAATCCTTATTTTTAAAATAAGAAAAGCGAGTCCCTCAAGAGTTAAGGAATGTAGAATAATAGAAGTATCCACCTCATAAAAGTTTTGTAAGCATTAACACTGGAGAATGTATGTAAAGTGCCTGGAATGCCTCAAGCTTTCTATAAACCTAAAGTATAAAGGGTCGTGTTAGTTTTTATGTGTTGCAAAAAGAGCTCTCCTAGAAGATTTGAAATTAATTAATTAATTTTTGTTTTTCTGAGCCAGTTTCACTTTGTCGCCCTCAGTAGAGTGTCGTGGTGTCATAGCTCACAGCAACTCCAACTGTTGAACTCAAGTGATCCTCTTGCCTCAGCCTCCCAAGTAGCTGGGACTACAAGCGCCCACTACAATGTCCAGCTATTTTAGAAATGACCTCTCACTCTGACTCAGCCTGGTCTCGAACCTGTGAGCTCAGGCAATCCACCCTCCTTGGCCTCCCAGATTGCTAGGATTATAGGCGTGAGCCACTGTGCATGGCCTGAATTAATTCAGTGCAATGTTTACTTTACCGACTTTAGACCCTTGTTCACAAATATAACCATGATATTTCTTAAATATTAGGCTCTTCGCTCCCTTGGACTTAAAAAGGGTACTAACTAAGGATGTTAGGCACAGCCAAATTAATATTAAGCCATACTCCTTCTACACACTGCCAAGGTTAAGAACCCAGTGACCAAAATGGCAAATTCACTGATAATCTCTATTTATTGTCTTGCACTCACTTCCAAGGAGCCACCTGAAAACAAGTACAGCAGGTTCTATAGAAAAGTAGCCCAGCTGGTCACTCCTGACCCTACCCCACCAGAAGCTATTCCTTTTCGAAAGTTTTGAATCCTATCGAAAGGGGTCAAAGGAGAGAGAATAACAAGACTCCACTTGGATGCACGGATAACAACAAAGCTGGTTCTATTTTCTAGACGTCCCCGAATGTGTCCTAGGTTCGCAGTCTCCTATATCAAGTTCCGACTTGACATTTCCACTTAGACATCTCGATCTTAACTGTCCAAAACTAAATGTTGATCACCCTGCCTACGCCTGCTCCCCCAACTCACCCACCTCGCAACAGGACTGCCATCGACCCAGCGAATAGGACACAGCCTCGACTTCCCTCCTTTTCTCACAACCCCCACGTGACTCGTCATGAAATCCTGTGTGCTCTATCTCCGATACCCCCAACCATATTTAAATGCTTTCTCTGCTTCTTTAATCCACTCTAAGCCACCATCGCCGCTCCCGTGCTTTGCTACAGACCCTCCGACTTCCATGCTTCCCTTTCTCCACATGCAGCCAGACCTTTTCTTAAATGAAATAATTCACACATACACAAAAGCGGGAAAAAAAAATTAACAACCTGTGTGTCCACAACTTGGCTTGTTAAAATATTAACTTTTGTCATAGTTGCCTCATCTCCTTAGGAAATAAAATATAACTGACGGATGCCTGTGTTCATCTCCGGGCCCGTCCATATTACTCTGGCTTTGGAGATAATGATGGTCCTGAATTTGGTGAATTTAGCGATCATCATTTCTATAGATGGGATTTTACTTTTATTACAGATTTATGCCTATCGGTTAAGATTGAGTTCAGCTCCATGTAACAGAAACCCAAAGAACAGTGGTTTATAAAGAAATGGGAGTTTATCCTTCTCACATTATTGAGAGAATTGGGGTAGTCAGTTGGGAGAATGAGATTACAGTTAAATTATTCAGCAGTCTCTTGGTTTGCCCAAATGGTTACGATATGGCTGCTCTAACTTCCATCATTGTGACTTATTTCTGGGAAAAAGAAAGAAAGAAGGGCCAGTGACAAAAACTACATGCCCCTGAGTTCTTTCCTCCTTTTAAGGATCTTCCCCAAGAACCCTACCCAACAATCTCAACTTATACCCTATTTTTCAGAGCCATGACATAAACTACATCTGCAAGAGAAGCTGAAAAGTATAGTTTTCACGTGGACATATTTCTACCCAATAAGAGCAGAGTTCTGCTATTATGGAAGAGGGGACTGGATATTGGGTAGACAACTAGCCATGGTTTTCTAAAATATGTTTCCTTAAATAACATATTATTTAAATGCTCTCGAACTGTATATAAATCAAATCACAAGTAAATGAAATGCTACTATATATTACCACTACAATTTGCTCTTTTTTCTCAACATCATATTTGTGAGATTCACCCATATTGACATACATAACTCTAAGCCATTCATTTCCAGGACCCGGAAATATTCCCCTTATGAACATACCATAGTTTATTACTCCATTCCGTTAATGTTCATTAGGTTATTTTAAATTTTCCATGGAGCATAGTCTTAGGTGTCTCCTTCAGAATAAATATAAATCGAATCTCATTTTTCCTTCCTAAAATCCTCCAGTGGTTTTCCATTACATTAAGGTAAAATCTAGCATTCTCTCCAGACAACATTCTGTACGAGCTATTCCCTCCTTACCTGCCCAGTGCAGCCCCATGCTATCTGCCCTCCTGCTCACTCTCCTTTCAGTTTCTAACACACCAAGCACGTGCTTTCCTCAGGGCCAGAGTCTAATACAGTTTTGTGAGGTTGAAGCTTGTTCAGTTTAGGTACAATTATATAAAATTCAATGCAGGCTGTTGCATGGGACGGATGTAAGTAGGACGCCCTGATGCTTAAGCCTCATTTAGCTTAATGGAAAACCCACCTCTGCCCAGGGCCTTTGCAATTCTATTCTTTCTGCTTGGGATGCCATTGCCCCAGATGTTCTCCCCAGGTTCCTTTTCATTATTCAGGTCTGTAGCAAAGACTGCTAGTCCTCCAATACCCAGTCTCCACTTGCTGAGTCCATGATTACCCAGATAAAAATACATTTACTAGTAGGCAACTAGATGTGGCCCTGTAATTACGTGTGGCCAATGGAATGTGAGGGAAATGATGTCAGGTTATTCTCTTACAGGGGATACATTTTCATAAAGGGGGGCCCCCTCCCCTCTCTTCCCTTCTCCTCCTTTCCTCTTCCCACTGGCGGGAGTGGCACGTGGCAGTTAGCCACCTGCCACACTCCGGGATGTTGGGGAAACAAGGCTCCAATTTGTGAAGCAGAACTACAAAAGGCTTGATGAGAAAAATAGTTAACTTCTGTCAGATTTTCAGCCTCTGTTATCTTTAAGTCTATCACATTCAGTCAAATCTATGTCCACTACATGGCCTTGGTTCAAATATGTCATCGTCAAGCTTTCCCTGACTACCCCACCTAGAGCAGGTCCACCCTCACATACGCCAAATCAGTCTCTAGCACATCAGCCTGTTTAATTTCCTTCATTATTTTATCATCACCCCAAAACATTTGGTTTGTTTGCTATTTGCCTCTCTCCACTAAAAACTAAATGTCATGGAGGCAAGGACCTTGGTAACTACTATATGCCCAGTGCATAGGACAGAGCCCAGTACATAATGAGTACTCAACAATTATTTGTTGAATAAATGAAAGAACGGATTAAGAGGAAAAAGAATCCCACTAAATGGGCAGCGCCTGTGGCTCAAAGGAGTAGGGCGCTGGCCCTATATGCTGGAGATGGCAGGTTCAAACTCAGCCCTGGCCAAAAACCGCAAAAAAAAACCCCACTAATTAGTTTCCACTAGACTAAAAGCTGTAGGAAGGCAAGGACAATGTCTTTGCGTTTATTGTCATATCACCAAGAACTAGCAAACTGCCCATTCATTTTTTGTAAAATGAAGTGACAAGTACATGAATAAGAAATGAAAACATTACCAACGCATCTTCTGAAATAAAAGACAATAATAAAAGTTCAATCATAAATAGAATTTCATTTTTAAAATATATTTTAAAGTCTAGCTTCCTGGGGAAACCATTTGTTCATTAGGAAATCAGAAAAATAACAATACTTCTATAGATACTGAATATAAAATGTTGAAAGAAACTTAACTTTCACAAAAAGCCTAATGTGATTAATTTAAAATGTAAGTACCAATAGGGTAGCGCCTGTGGCTCAAAGGAGTAGGGTGCCGGCCCCATATTCCGAAGGTGTCAGGGTTCAAACCCAGGCCCGGCCAAAAACTGCAAAAAAAAAAAAAATTCTAAAATGTTAAGTACCAATAACACTAGCTGATGTTAAGGAGGTATTATACCTCAGGCACGGTGCTAATGATTACCACCTACTATCTCACTTAATTCTCATAATAACAATCCAGTGAATAATAATTCATTGGATTGTTATTATGAGCTCATGGAACAGAGGTCCACGATCCCTTATCCGAACCCCTTGGAGGCCAGAGATGTTTGGGTATTCTGAACTTTTCAGAAAGTTAATAGTGTATATACACTACATGTAATGCTTCTAGCAAGATCTGGGGCAATGTCCCATAGTCAAGTATATTTGTAGAGAAGTATGAGGTCAGACAATTAAGCTCACAAACTCCCCCTAGAAAAAGTGCTACACACGTCATCGCTGAATGTCACTCTGGTGACCTTGGAAGCGCTCCCTGGGAAGCTGAGCACTGACACCAGCGCCTAGTCCGCCCTTCACAGCAATTCCTCTAGGTTGAATTCAAGCCTTAATTGCCAGACTTCATACAACAGCAAGTCCGACAGCCATTCCAGAAAAAGAGTTCCAGAACGGCTTTGAAGGAAGGACCAGGCACTTGCGTAGACGCGTAGCTTCCCAAGGGGAGGAACTTAAAAGTGACCCTAGTGACATTCAACAATGAGGTCGGTAGCACTTTTTCCCAGATGAGTTTGAGAACTTAATTGTCCAACCTTGAATATGCTCATTCACTGCTTACTACATAAAGACTATCCATAACTTCATAACCATTTGAATTAGATTTGTGAGTTCAGATCAGGGCAGGTTTTCCTGGAAAATTATAAAAAACTTTTGATTTTCAGAGAGTTTGGATTTCAGAGTTGCAAAGGATAAACTGAGAGTTTATATGATCATCTCAGTTTCACAGGTGAAGAAATCAAAGCATAAGAACTTGCCCAAGGCTACAGGGGTGGTAAGGAATGGTGGGTTCTAACCCAGGTAATCAGATTGAAATTGATCAGACTTAACCATTTCATGATAATACTTGAAAATTCCACATTACTTAACGTGTTATGTTAAGTATTATGAATCATGGGAGATGTTCGGTCTGATGGGGACAACTCTGCCCCACAGAGGAAATAAACATGCCAAGAGGCTGGATAAACGAGGTGGCTCTTAAAGTGTTTCCTCATCCTGAGACTGCACTGTCCTTTGAAAACATGTATCTTATGCCAGTCCTAGTCCACGGACACGTCTGCAAATGGCCTGTTGTGGGGGTGCATGAAGCTGATGTTTGCTTTATTCATTCACTTAGCAAGTAAGGTTTGAGCATTCACTGTGTGCTAAGCAATGTAAGATGTGAGGATTTACTATATAGGGCTCATGATTTCAGAAAGTCTGAAATCCAGTTGAAGAGATGTGACATAAAAACGGAAAAAGTCAAATAGCCTTGCAAACCGGACTGATTACAAAGCCTCAGCGAGAAAAGCCAAAGAAGTGAGGCAAATAGTAAATACTCCCAGAGACCAGAGAAAGAGAAATTACTATTAGTTACCGGAATCAGGTACGGCTTCCTGGAGAAGACGACTCTGGCTGGGCCCTAATGTCAGGCAGGAGTTGTTTGGACACAGGTACAGGCTGTCACCCCCAACTGTGTATCATTGAGTAATAAGCTATGTTTACAATCAGCATATGTAGACTATTTGGGAGATGCACATATAAGGACAAATTACAAGCACTTGCAGGTGTAAACATGCGTTACAGAGAAACTTCACAAGCATTTTATATACTTGAAAAAGTTTCTTTGTCCCCTTTCAGCCAGGTAGTATTTTAATTGCTTCTGCAGTGAAGAACAGCAGCCCTAAAATCAATCAGGTACCTAAGAAACAAAAGCTGCCTCTAGGACAGAATATTCAAGTGAACTCTCCAGAAGAGACTGCCTTTTCCGCTATTCGGCAACATGTCTTAAAACAGAGGATTGATTTACGCTTCCAGTGTCCTCCAAGATTCCGTAACTTTAGGGCATCTACGTAAATACGTCTTACGACAAATACTTCTGTGTACGTATAATATAACCAGTAACATCATATGCATTTATAAATACATTGAAAAAGCTAAGATTTGTGTAGGAAGAGAAACAACAGAGAAATTTCACCCTAAACTTAAGCGAATTGTTATTTTTCTGTACATTCTCTAAAACAAACTTCCAAATCTCTGACATTATTCCTTTTCAACAGAACATTTAAATTGAATTTAAGGCCAGAAGTTATTTCTTGTCTGCAAAAAAAAAAGATACATAGGATGGTATATATTTTGAAATTAATGTGTTGTTGAGTCACACCACTTGGGTGCGTATTATAAGGACCTGCAGAACCAAATGGCAATTACGAAGCTTCCCGTGGAATAATGCAAAGGTGGTGACACTGCTTTCTCTGTCTGCTTTTGGAGAGCAAAAATAAAATGTCATCCCAAAAGAACCCAGTAGGTTTCTTGATGAGTTCACGCCATTTCAAATCGTTCCCTTCATATTTGCCACTGCATGGACCAGCAGAGATTGAATGTCCATCAGCACTGTGTGCAGAGACAGAGCAGGCCCCTCCCACCTTAGCTCCCCATCTGCATTCTTTTTGGAGTCTGTCTTTCCCTATTCTGCCACTCCGGCCCTGGAATGCTCTGAAATGCTTCCTTTGGTCTTTTAAAAACAGATACTTCATGTTCTGATTAAAAACACCAAAGGCAGAGAATAATTATGGGGAAACATATGTCTTAATATATGGGCAAAAGAATAACCTTTTAAATATAACTCAATTTTTTTGTTTTCTGGAATTACTTTATTCTTCTATAATCAAAATGAAACGTGATGCCAAAACTTATGTTCTCAAGGAAAAGTAAAATCCAGAAAAAAAGAGCTACTTTCTCTTTATTTGGAAAGGGGGGAAAAAAAAGAGGCCAGGTGTGGTGGTTCACGCCTGCAACACCAGCAGCATATGGGAAGGCTGAGGCAGGTGGATTCCTTGAGCTCAGGAGTTTGAGACCAGCCTGAGCAAGAGGAAAAAAAGAGGCATGGTGGTGGTCACCTGTAGTTCCAGCTACTTGGGAGGCTGAGGCAAGAGGATCACTTGAACTCGAGAGTTTGAGGTTGCTGTGAGCTGTGACGCTACTGTACTCTACCCAGGACCAGAGAGTGAGACTCTGTCTCAAAAAAAAGAAAAAGGAAATAAAAAACCTCTTAAATCCCTGAAGAAACAGTAATCCTAAAAGCCTACAAATGTTTTCTTTTGTTGGTATGATTGTTTGTTTTTGAAAAGAGAGAAAAGATTTTCTCTTAAAAGACAGGAGCATGAAGTTCTCAGAGCATGAAGTTTGCATCTAAACAGAATTGGCATGATGATAGAAGATCCATGCTTGAGAGTTAGGCTGAAGAAAGACTTGACAGTGGAAAGCACAGGAGCACAGTTAGAGGGATGTCCGCTCTGAGAAGCCATGACTGTGCAGCAGTGGTATGACCAGATGTGTTTAGGAAAGAGCACCTGTGACTGTTCCCCACGTTTGTCTCGACCCAGAAGGGGCTACAGGAAGGCCATGTGGGCCTGAGGGACTCGGAGGTGGGGTGTGGACGCATGAACGGTGTGGAAGGCATGAATTGTGTGGAGGGTGTGGACAGCGTGGATGGGTGGACAGCGTGGAAAGCGTGGACGTCATGGATGGTGTGGACAGCGTGGATGGTGTGGATGGCGTGGATGACGTGGATGGCGTGGACGGTGTGGACAGTGTGGATGGTGTGGATGGTGTGGACGGTGTGGACGGCGTGTACAGCGTGGATGGTGTGGACAGCATGGATGGTGTGGATGGTGTGGATGGCGTGGACAGCGTGGATGGTGTGGATGGCGTGGACAGCGTTGATGGTGTGGACAGCGTGGATGGTGTGGATGGTGTGGACGGTGTGGACTGTGTGGATGGTGTGGACAGCGTGGACAGCGTGGATGGTGTGGATGGTATGGACGGGGTGGATGGTGTGGACAGCGTGGACGGTGTGGATGGTGTGGATGGTGTGGATAGTGTAAATGGTGTGAATGGCGTGGACGGGGTGGATGGTGTGGACAGCGTGGACAATGTGAATGGTGTGGATGGTGTGGACGGTGTGGATGGCGTGGACGGCATTGATGGTGTGGACAATGTGGACGGTGTGGACGGTGTGGACGGTGTGGATGGTGTGGACAGTGTGGATGGTGTGGACGGTGTGGATGGTGTGGATGGCATGGACGGCGTTGATGGTGTGGACAGTGTGGACGGTGTAGACAGTGTGGATGGTGTGGATGGCGTGGATGGGGTGGATGGTGTGGACAGCGTGGACAGTGTGGACAGCGTGGACAGTGTGGATGGTGTGGATGGCGTGGACAGCGTGGATGGTGTGGACAGCATGGACAGCGTGGACAGTGTGAACAGTGTGGATGGTGTGGATGGGGTGGAAAGTGTGGACATTGTGGTCGGTGTGGATGTCGTGGATGGTATGGACAGCGTGGACGGCGTGGACAGTGTGGACAGTGTGGATGTCGTGGATGGTGTGGACAGAGTGGATGGTGTGGATGGTGTGGATGGCGTGGACAGCATGGATGGTGTGGATGGCGTGGATGGTGTTGATGGTGTGGATGGCATGGACGGGGTGGATGGTGTGGACAGCGTGGACATTGTGAACGTTGTGGACAGCATGGAAGGCACACACGCAGCTGCAGGGAAACACCGAAGCTGGCGGGTGAGCAGCGAACATTGTGGACTCAATTCTTTGTGGATTCTTTGAGGGAATCTCAAAGAATTTAAATGCCACTATAGGGAGAAGGGGAGGGGAGCTGGATCCCTCAATTGGCTGAGTTTACATTGGAAATGATCACTAATTATAACAGTAAATAGAAAAATTAGGTTTTTCCAAAAGCTCCCCCCATTATATAGAGCATCCTCCTGCATCCATGTCCACTTCTGCCAGTTACTGTGAAGGACGTCAATGACCCTGACAAGGATGGGAAAATGGGGCCAGGGAAGAAAGGCAGGGGGGAGGGAAGGGGGTCCGGAGAGGAGGTTGGCATGTTGGCAAGCAGGGAACCCCCAGCAGCAGGTTCACTACAGCCACGGAGGGCCTGCGTGGCCTGCGCAGCCATTGGTCACTGGTGGTTGAGGGGCGGGACATCCCAGGGAGGTGGCCACCCCCCACGACTCAGGGAATTGGACGAAAAAGCTGCCCGTTCAAGAAGAGAACCAATCAACAGAGGCCAGTCAGTTACGGCTTCAAGAAACCAATCCATAAAAGCTCGCTCCGTCTGAAGGACCCAATCAGTGTTTGCCAGCAAGGTCTGGGCGGGCAGACACCGCGTAAAGGCCCAAAACGCGCGAGCTGCCGCAAGAGCTGTGTTGGAAGTTCTCCCGTTTATCCCCCGTTTCCTGTCCATCCTCAGTAAGCTGCCGTGGCTTCTGCTCGCGTGTGGTCATTCTCCGAGTCCTGAGATGGACAGCCTGGCCGGAGAGGAAGGAAAACGCGGCGCCAGGTCTGTCCGCAGCCTCGCTGCACCTGCACCTGCCTCGTGCGTTCACAAGCGACGCTCCAGCCATGTCTCCTGTTTCTCCACCTTTTCCTTTTCTAGGCTGTCCCCATCAGCAAATAAACGCGCTATACCTACTTTCATCTTAAAAACCAAAAACTCTTCCTTGGTAACAGATATTTGCGCAGCGCTGAAGTAGTACTCCCCACTTTTTGTTTACTTAACCATAAAAGAGAAAAAACACTGTATCAGGGAGGGCTCAGGCAGTCATTATTTTAACTAAGAGACCAAATTTAGCATCCCTAACGGTGGACATCTAACATCGTGTGCCTCCTGATGGAATGAAATACGAAGTACATGTTGTAACTTAAGGAATATTCTTACTGAAAATGCTTAACGTGAATCCAATTACGCCTCTAGAGTTAATTTCCACTTTATAAGCTGTTATGGGGGAACGTTAAATGATACTGTGAATAAACAGTTTCGAAAGTCCAGAATGTGGGATATTCCATAGGACTACTAACCTGGACATTTAAAAAAAGCTGGGCGGGCAGCGCCTGTGGCTCAAAGGAGTGGGGCACCGGCCCCATATACTGGAGGTGGCGGGTTCAAATTCAGCCCCAGCAAAAATGGCAAAAAAAAAAAAGTTGTATCAATTTTCAAATAATTTAATAAATTTATATAAGGGGAAAAAAAATTTAAGAAGCTGGGCCAGGCATAGTGGTACACATCTGTTGTTCTAGCACTCTTGGTACCCAAGCAAACAGAGTGATACTCTGTCTACCACTTAAAAAAAAAAGCAAACAAAAACAAGTACCCCCCCCCAAAACTTTCTGGGATAAGCAGTGGCTTGAGAGGGCAGCCACAAAGTGCTCTCACTTGGGCTTCAGTCTTCCATGAGAGCAAGGCTTCAGGAAAATAAAAGGTTAGACGCCCAAACAAGAAGTTTAGGAACCTTTCAAGGGGGGTCCAGCTTGCAGCCTGTGAGCCACATGCAGATTCTATAAGGACTTTTTTGCTTATCTGTGATGGTGGCTATCACAAAAAATACGCACAGATTTTTGTTTTTGCAGGTCAGCTTTTGTTAGTGTTTATGTAGTTAATCTGTAGCCCAAGACAATTCTTCCTCCAATGTGATACAAAGAAGCCAGAAGGTTGGACACCTTTGCATGATAGCTCTATTAGAAATACCTGTCTTGGGGAATTCAGCATAGTCAAAATCCAGGTTTCAATCCCAACTCTTGATACTTTCTCATATCATAGAGATCTTGGGCAAATCACTTAACCTGTACCTAAAATGGGGGTCTAAATACTAGTCTCTTAAGAGTTACTGAAAAAGGCTGGGCCCAGGGGTTCATGCCTGTCACCCCAGAACTCCGGGAGGCCAAGGCAGGTAGAGTCCATGAGCTCAGAAGTTTGAGACCCGCCCAAGCAAGAGTGAGACTCTGTCTCTACTAAAAATAGGAAAACTAGCTGGGCACAGTGGTGCTCACCTATAGTAACAACTACTCTGGAGACTGAGGCAAAAGGACCACTTGAGCCCAAGAGTTTGAGGTTGCTGTGAGCTATGATGCCACAGCACTGAGGGTGACAGAGTGAGATGTTGTGTCAAAAAAAAAAAAAAGTTGCTAAAAAGATCACATGGGATCATGTACAGTGCTTAGCATAGTGACTGCCATTACATGTAGATCTTCCCGCAGACTTAGTGTTTTAACAACCCAGGCCATGAGTGTTCCCACTTTTCCCACTCTACAGATGAGGAAGGAAAACCAAGACTTAAGGGAAGTTATGTGACTTGCTTAAGGTACCACAGGGAAGGTAGGCTTCGACCCAGTTTTAATGCCAACGCTCATGTTTCTTCTCACTGGGATTTAAAAGAGAGAGAGAGCAGTGCCTGTGGCTCAATGAGTAGGGTGCCATCCCCATATACCGAGGGTGGCAGGTTCAAACCCTGCCCCGGCCAAACTGCAACAAAAAAAAATAGCCGGGCATTGTGGCGGACACCTGTAGTCCCAGCTACTCGGGAGGCTGAGGCAGGAGAATCGCCTAAGCCCAGGAGTTGGAGGTTGCTGTGAGCTGTGTGATGCCACGGCACTCTACCGAGGGCAATAAAGTGAGATTCTGTCTCTACAAAAAAAAAAAAAAGAGAGAGAGAGAATGGGAAAATAGGAAATAAAGAGAGCATAGTTAATTCTTTCCAAAGAAATTTCTGAGGGAAGCAGAGAAATGGAGCATTAATTACCTAAGAGGGATATACTATCAACATGGGCTTTACAAAAACATTTTACTTCAGAAAATTTCAAACTTACAGATAGTTGAAAGTATCGTACAATGTATATCCTTCACCTGGAGTCACCATTTTTAATATTTTCCCCCAGTTTCTTTCTCTCTCTCTTTGAGTGGTTTGCTGAAATTTAAATGCAAATTACAGATAATCGTGACACTTTATTCACAAATACTTCAACTTGCATCTCCCCCAAATGAAAACGTTCTTCTGTGCAGCCATAATACCAATATCACATCTAAGTGAATAAATAATAATTCCACATTACACTCCATAGTCCATATTCACATTCTCTCAATTGTCTAAAGAAATCTTCTACATATTTTAACATCTAGAGACCAAAGTTTACACATTGCATATTGTTATGTCTCTTTGCTATTTATTAATATAAAAAGCTCTGCTTTTTTGCTTTTTTTTTTTTTTTTTTGCAACTTTTGGCCAGGGCCGGGTTTGAACCCGCCACCTCTGGTATATGGGGCTGGTGCCCTACTCCTCTGAGTCACAGGCACTGCCCTCCTGCTTTTTTTTTTTTTTTCTTAGCACATGCTACAATCACACAACAGTGAGTGTGAGGCAGCTGCCTCTAATAGCGGGACTTTCTGGGAATGAACTCCTGTTTTAAGGAAAGGCCACTCATTTCTCCACTGGCCCTGAGCTCCTGAAAGGCAACACACCAGCACTGGTGGGAGGAGGAGGAAGCCAAATTTAGTGTTACATATGATAACAACCCCAAGATGCTTATATTGGAAAGAGAAGGCTGGGCACAATGGCTTATACCTGTGATCCCTGCACTCTGGGAGGACGAGGCGGGAGGATCCCTTGAACTCAGGAGTTCAAGAACAGCCTGAACAAGAATGAGACTCTGTCTCTACTAAAAATAGAAAAACTAGTCAGGTATTGTGGCCAGTCTCTGCAGTCCCAGCTACTCAAGAATTTGAGATTACTGTGAGCTGTGACGCCACAGCGCTGTACTGACCGAGTGAGAAAGGAAGGACTACTAAATATTAAAATCAGAATTAGGAGTGCAGAAGTTGAGGGGTTAAGATTAGAGATGATATAGCACACAGCTATGTCTGGGATATTGTTTGTGCCCACCAAAATTCACACCAAAATTTGCTCCCCTCCGTGGTGGTGTTGGAAGGTGGAGGGGTCTGGGTCACGGGCATGGACTCCTTATGAACAGATAATGCCTTCCACTGGGAAGGACGAGCTCTCACTCTTGTAGGAATGGGTCAGTTCTAGGAGTGGGTTGTTGGAAAGCGTCTGGCTTCCTTGGTTTCTCTCTCTTGCTTCCTCTTGTGCCATGTAATCTCTTGCACTGCCAGGCTCGCCTTCTGCTTTCTGCCACGTGTGGAAGCAGCACAAGGCCTCCCCACAAGCCCAGCAGATGCAGGTGCCCTGAGTCTGGAACCTCCCAGCCTGCACAACTCTGAGCTAAAAAAAACCTCTCTTCCTTAGAGATCATCCAGCCTCAAGTATTTTGTTACAGAAACACAGAATAGATAAGACACAAACATTCTGCCAATTTTTTTTTTAAAAGAACCATATTCAGATGGTTTTCTCTGTTACATTGGGGAAGGAAAATGCGGAGACAGTGGTCATGGATGAATGAATGTGAAAAGGACAGACGTGTGATCACCGTAGTGTAAAAGAAGCAGAATAGGAATAGTAACTTTCTCCCCAAACATCCCTTGTTGTTTTTCTTCTTGAGCCCTGGAAATGGTGATGCACGGTCTATGTTCAGTGGCTCAACAGAGACCACACTGCTTACCCTCGGAGTGCACGCACCTCCTACTCGGCCACCGCACTGACGCCATCTTGCTGGTTGCAGAAGAGGAGAAGGCCGGCAGGCAAAGGTGGGGAGGTGCAGAGAGACACGGGCCACTGGTGCAGGCACAGTCGGAGACCAGTCTCACTGCTGGGCAGGATACATCCATACCCGAAACAAAAACTCAAAAACCCTGGATACACATCTCTTAGCATATACAAAAATCAGCTTAAAATGGGCCATAGAACAAAATGTAAAATCACAACCAGTAACGTTTATAGAAGAAAACAGAGGGGAAATATTGTCTTGCAATATTTCTTAGATATGATGCCAAAAACACACTCCATAAAAGAAAAAATATCTCATAAATTAGACTTCCTCAAAATCATTCTTTGAAGACCTTTTTTTTCACTTTTTTTTTTTCTGGAGTTTTTGGCCGGGGCTGGGTTTGAACCCGCCACCTCCGGCATATGGGGCCGGTGCCCTACTCCTTTGAGCCACAGGCGCCGCCCTTTTTTATCTTTTTTTTTTTGAGACAGAGTCTTACTCTGTCTCCCCAGGTAGAGTGCAGTGTCATCATCTAGCTCACGGTAACCTCAAACTCCTAGGCTCAAGCAATCCTCTTGCCTCAGCCTCCCAAGTAGCTAGATGTCTATTTTTATTGATTGATTGATTGATTGATTGATTTTTATTTTTTTGAGACAGAGCCTCAAGCTGTCACCCTGGATAGAGTGCCGTGGCATCACAGCTCACAGCAACCTCCAATTCCTGGGCTCAAGCGAGTCTCCTGCCTCCGCCTCCAAGTAGCTGGGACTACAGGCGCCCACCACACGCCTGGCTATTTTTGGGTTGCAGCCGTCATTGTTGTTTGGCGGGCCCGGGCTGGATTCGAACCCGCCAGCTCAGGTGTACGTGGCTGGCGCCTTAGCCCTTTGAGCCACAGGCGCTGAGCCCATTATTCTTAATCTAATCTCAACCCACCTTCTGGGCTCACCTGTGTCTGGTCCCCTTTAGATTTTTCTACAGTTCTGCTAGATTATAATCTCAACTTAGTCTCTAAACGTTGTTTCTTAGGTTTAGGATGCTCTTACTCTTCTACGACCTGCTCCTACTTCTCAGCCTGCAGAATTCCTATTCAACCATCAAAACCCTGTTCCAATGGTCCAGGCTCTGTGAAGCCGTTTCCATTTCCTCCAGCCAGTCTGTCTCTCCTCATTGTTCTCATGACTCTTTGCACCTCCTTTTCTTTTTACCGCTTTATATTGTAACATTTGTTGTTTTTATATCTCTCTTCCTCCTCAAAGAAAAGATTGTCTCTTAGCATCCCCAGATCCTAAGACAGTACCTGTAATATAGCAGTCATTCAGTAAATATTAGTTAAATGAATGAATTAAAGCATATTCAGTGATTATTATTCATAGTTTAATATATTTTGTGATGTTTCAAAACTACTTTTAGTAATAGAGCAATAAGTTTTCCTAAGATATTTGGAGAATCTTTTAAAATAAGCACATAAACATCCTATGCGTATACTGAAAATCATGTTCATAAAGCTGGTAAAATTAAATGATTTTGTATAATATTTAGGGCTAATCACAATCCAGCTATCAAATGGTGAAAAATTTGCCAAACAAATTTTGAATGTCACCTAGTAAGAAGAGCTAGAAGGAGAGATGGGGCTCATTCATCCTCGAGACTAAAGGGTATATTCTCATTTTGACGTTCAACGATTTATACATTCAACTTCCATTAATGCTAATGGGAATTGTGCACATAAATTCTCACAAACTGAGATGGGAACACATCCCTAAACGTGCATACGAGGAATACATGCAGAAACCATAATTCCAAAGCCAAGGAAACTCAGCCACAGCTCCGATGTGCAGATCTTCCTGGCAGCAGACGGAGAAGCTAACACACTTCCAGGTTCGATTCATCACAGCACATGTACAGCCTCCCAGACTCGGCCAGCCCTGGAAGGCAGCGGACTTCCTTGTCCAGGGGAAAGATCACCAGAGAAGCAGACATGGAAATGGGGAAGAAAGGAAGAGAACTGGTAGGGAAATGGAAAACTTGCCAGAGACCCCTTTGCCTCCTGCTCTTGCTTTCTTGAACTTTTCACTTGACAGCTACATCTGCCTAGAAAAGGATTTCAGAGTCTAAAAACGTTGAATAAAAGCCGAATAATCTGCTCTGTAAAATGCCATTTGGAAAGTTAATTTAGTCATAACACACCACAGAAATGCTCTGCTTAGGGTGGCACTTGTAGCTCAGCAAGTAGGGCGCCGGCCCCATATACCGAAGGTGGCGGGTTCAAACCCAGCCTCAGCCGAACTGCAAAACAAAAAAAAATAGCCGGTTGTTGTGGCGGGCGCATGTAGTCCCAGCTACTTGGGAGGCTGAGGCAAGAGATTCACTTGAGCCCAGGAGTTGGAGGTTGCTGTGAGCTGTGTGACACCACGGCACTCTACCGAGGGCGATAAAGTGAGACTCTGTCTCTACAAAAGAAAAAGAAAGAAATGCTCTGCTTAATCAAAACCACCCTGAGATGCCATCTAACCCCAGCGAGAATGGCCCACATCACAAAATCTCAAAACTCCAGATGCTGGCATGGATGTGGAGAGAAGGGAACACTTTTACACTGCTTGTGGGACGGCAAACTGATACAACCTTTTTGGAAGGAAGTATGGAGAACCCTCAAAGAACTCAAATTAGATCTCCCATTTGATCCTGCAATCCCATTACTGGGCATCTACCCAGAAGGAAAAAAATCCTTTTATCATAAGGACACTTGCACTCGACTGTTTATTGCAGCTCAATTTACAATCGCCAAAATGTGGAAACAGCCTAATTGCCCACCAACCCAGGAATGGATTAACAAGCTGTGATATATGTACACCATGGAATTCTATTCAGCCATTAAAAAAGATGGAGACTTTACGGCCTTTGTATTAACCTGGATGGAAGTGAAACACATTATTCTTAGTAAAGCATCACAAGAATGGAGAAGCATGAATCCCATGTACTCAAGTTTGATATGAAGACAATTAATGACAATTAATGACACGGTGGGGGAAGGAAGAGCAGAGAGAGGGAAGGAGTGAGGGGGTGGGGTCTTGGTGTGTACCACATCTTTGGGGGCAAAACACAATTGTAAGAGGGACTTTACCTAACAAATGTAATCAGTGTAACCTGGTTTCTTGTACCCTCAATGAATCCCCAACAATAAATTTATTTATTTATTATTTTTTTTTTTGAGACAGAGCCTCAAGCTGTCACCCTGGATAGAGTGCTGTGGCATCACAGGTCACAGTAACCTCCAATTCCTGGGCTCAAGCGAGTCTCCTGCCTCCGCCTCCCAAGTAGCTGGGACTACAGGCACTCGCCACAACGCCCAGCCATTTTTTGGTTGCAGCCATCATTGTTGTTTGGCGGGCCCAGGCTGGATTCGAACTCGCCAGCTCAGGTGTACATGGGTGGCGCCTTAGCCCGTTGAGCCACAGGCGCCGAACCCCCAACAATAAATTAAAAAAAAAAAAAAGAAAAGAAAAGAAATGCTCTGCTTGAGAGAATTAGCTAGTATTTCTAAAAATCCAAATCTCCTCTAAGGAAAACATGAATACATGATTTCACATAATATGGTACATCACCAGACTCTTTACAGACTCGTTGCATTTTCAATAGGTTATTCTTAATATTTCTGTAGTAAATTTACTTCCAAGTTTAACCCCACCAAAAGTGGTAAGATGCTATAGTGAATGTAGCCTAGTGAAAAAGCACATTGGATTTGTAATTCAAAGATATGGATTAAAGTTTCACTGAACACAAGATCTCTCTGAGCCACAATTTCCTCTATTGGCAAATGAGAAGTGATAAGCCTTGACTCATCTCTTAGGGTTATTATGAAGCTTAAATTAGAATTGAAGCACAAGCATTGGAAATACAAACCAGTTTCTGTGCTCAACAATAAATTTCCTTAAAATTAAATATAACGTATATGCTATCCACCCCCCCCAAAAAAATCTTCAGAAATGGCCTCTTTTACTGCAAAACAATCTAATCCCCAATAGAGAATCTTTTTCATAATTCCGTCTCCTGTCTCCTCCCTGCAACACCATCAACTTCCACCCTTGCCTCCAGCCACCCTAATAATGAGGACCTGCGTCTCTCCTAAAAAGTGTGACGCTCCAACGGTAGGGAAGAGGAAAACGTTCACACTGGGCCATGCGACTCCATCCCAGTGCCGTTCTGATATCAGTAAAGACCATGTGTGACCCCTGTGCTAGAAGCTGAGCCACTTCTGTGAGCGAGTTTCAGCTTCGGCCTCAGTTGTCATCCCTGCATCCCTGACACACCTGGCATCCCCAGCCACCCTCGGGTCAACACCAACTCTTGTCACGTCTACCTGGAATTCACCCACCTGCTTCCATCTCCACTGCCACTGCCCTGGTCCAAGACAGCAGCATTTCATCCTCTCTTCACAGACACCACTATAACCTGCCAACTGGATTGTCTTCATTCCACTCTTTTTTTTTTTTTTAAATTGAATACCCTCTTTTTTTTTTTTTTTTAATTAAATCATTTCTAAATAGATCCATCATGAGGAGGAGGGGAAGCCCTCCTGACACTGGTCTGACATTATTTACTTGGATCCCACCCTTCCAATCAACCATTCTTCCTTCCAAGACTCTGGCCAATATTCAGAGATGGGAAGGTAGTTAGACTTCAGAGACAAACTCAGACTCCTGAGTCTTTTTGTATGTTTGCTATAAAACTAGCAGTGTAGATGATGGGAACCAACATTACTTCCCATGTTAATGCATAGTGGTGATAGTGTCTTTGGCTATAGAGACTGGAATCTGCAGATAGAAGAATTGTACATGTATCCTGCTTCCCTCATTACAGCAGGAATTGAGAATATAGTGCTGTTTCTCTTGGGAACCATATCCACCCTCTGCTTTTAGTGTCCATTTGAGAAGGTCATGTGTATAGACCCTGTGCTATGGATCCATGCCCAGGGCACACCATCAGTGGGAACTAATCTCAGCTCAGATACCTGTTCTGGCTTTTGTTTTAGTGTTTCTTTGAAGGGATTAAATCCCATAGCACCATGATCCAACTCGGCAAGCTCAACCTCAACTCACTTACAAACATACCTGTAGTGAAATTCTGAGAGAGTTTATTTCACCCCAGGTAATCCATAAAAACCCTGTGCCCTGCAGAATGCAGTTCACTCTATCAAAATTTGACTCCATTCAGTGGTCCAGACAAGGGACCCTTCTGATTCAAGATAATTCTATTGTTCTTCAGGAATGAGGAGACTAGAGAGACAACTTCAAGAAAATTGGAGGTTTGGGTGCTATTAGGAGATGCTTGTTCTGGGGAGACAGTGGATATTTACACTTTATTCATTTATTCCTGACACACTAAAATATGCAGAGACATAAACCGAAGTATATATTCTTTATGCTTATGATTCTTATACAACCATAAAATCAAAACAAAGTCACAAATCAAATACAAAGTCAATAGTATTTAAATTAACAACATTAATTTAATGTTACAGATATGGCTCTTTTGCTAAAACTAAATTTCAGCTCAAAATGTGAATATGCTACTGATTTCTCTGGAAAAATTATCTTGAATTCAGCATGGTAATACTATGATGACTCAATTTTCTCACTACCTTTTTTTTTTCTGTGCAAACTATTACAAGACCATCCCTGGTGCAGGATGCTGTGACATCACTTGGATGAAAAACATATTTTATGCCTTAATCTTCTTCTTCTCTTTCCTCTACTGCTCAGATAATTAGAATAGTTGACTTTGATATGATCATAAACAAACTGGAGAAGTAGTCACTGAAATGATGGCAGTATTTTCTTAAATGATTGTCATGCCAAGGCTCTGGGAAATTCCTATGAAATTATATAGTTGGGCACAATTTTTAATAATCATCTTGAACAATTTATAGAACTCCCAAGAATTTGTCATGGGCTACTGTTCACCCACACCAATGATCTTAAACATCTCTTCGATAAACAGCAGCACAGGTAATGCAAAAAGTAAGGGAACTCTGGCATAGTGATATCAAACCTGTTCATTGTGAATTTCAGTGGTTCTAATCTCAAGTACCTGTATTAAAGAAGGACACTGAAACATTATCACAGCAAAGCACAGGATATAGGGAGCCCAGTGGATGAGCTCTAGCATATTACATTTGCAGACCTCCAAGGACACCCATTTGTACTGTGAAGACGTTGTACGGGCAGGGAGCTTCAGTAAGTCAAACTCAGACTTTGGCTCTAATTCCATCCAATTGCTTTGTCCTCATAATTGATAAGCATGAAAAAGAGAGGCAAAAAAATTGAAATGATAAAAGTGACTAGAAATCTCATCTTCCTGACACAGAAAAAACTGCAAGAGGAGCCACATAGTGTCAGGGAAAGAGCAATTTAGAGAAAGGGGAACCTACCAAACCAAGGTCTCAGTCGAGTCAGTCATGAATGGTAACTCCACAAACCTGGGAGCCCAGAGTTTGGAGCAATGTAGACCCTACAGTCAGTGCTCCACAAATGTTGTTGACTTGAGTAAAAAGGGTGCCCCACATCTTCTCTTAGCCCAAATCCCTCATCTGTAAAGCAAAGCTGGTAATTCATAGATTATAGGGCTGTCATGATTATGTACAAGTACCTAAACCAGGGGTATGAGTTAATAGCAGCTGTTTCCTTAGAGGGAGCAGAGGGTTAGTCCATCAAATGAGATTTAAGACTCTCCAATGGACATGTCTGTAACCACAAATGTAAGCCACACCTATAATTTCAAATTTTCTAGTGGTAATATTATAAAGGTAAAAAGAAACAAGTGACTGATTTTAATAATATATTCCATTTAATCCAATATATCTAAAGTATTATCCTTCAATGTGTAATCAATATAAAAATTATTAGTAAGATATTTTACATTATTTACATTGTGCTAAGCTTGTAAATGCAGTACACATTTTACACTTACAGCACATCTCAATTCACATCAGCCACATTTCATGTGACTACCATATTGTCCAGCTCAGGTCTGCAGAGTAAACCACCAAGTCAGGGAAATTGGATAAAGTCCTCAGAGATCTAAAAATAGAATTGCCATTTGACCCTATAATTCTTTTACTTGGTATATACCCAGATGACCAAAAATCTCAATACAACAAAGATATTTGCACCAGATTGTTTATTGCAGCCCAATTCATAATTGCTAAGTCATGGAAGAAGCCCAAGAGCCCAACGATACACGAATAGATCAATAAACTTTGGTACATGTATACCATGGAATATTATGCAGCCTTAAAGAAGGATGGTGACTTTTCCTCTTTCATA
>CAUYRH010006102.1:0-11909 GCA_963574655.1 Perodicticus potto
TGGGGGAGGGGACAGGCACTCTTCCTTTCAGATGAACTCTGTACCTGAAGCATGCCTTCTTGGGGCCGCAGCCAGTCTCAGCAGAGGATATCCACAGAAATCACTTCTCTCTCTTGGCTGGGTTCCCAGCATTCAGCTCAATTGTGCAGTTTCAAGAGGTTATCCTCCCTTTTGGATAGGAGCCTTTTTAGGAAGCTGCAACCAGTCAGCCATCTTGCTCCGCTCCCCCTCTGAGGTTCTCTTTATCCTAATTTTCCAACTAAGATACCCGGTGGCCCTAAACTTCAGTTCCTTGAATCTATGGAAATAATATTTTCTCTTTTGGTAATGTGTATTATCAGAGACTTCTTGGACGGCCTTCAGTGTTCCCTGCCTCCTGGTACTTGTTCCCTTCTATCATCCCCTTCCCTTGAGTGTGTTTTGGATATCATGACTTGTTTCAACTAATAGACTATGGCACAGATGATGAGATGTCATATTATTACAAAAGATTACAACTTTCATCTTGCTAACATACACTCTTTTGCTTTCTTCTCTTGCATACGTCAATCAAGCAAGCTGCCGTGTTGGAGAAACCTGCATGGCAAGGTACTGAAGGTGATTTCCAGCCAACAGTTCTTAAAAAAATGAATCTGGCTAATTTCTATGTGAATAACTTTGGAAGCTGCTGCTCTTTCCCTAGCTGGACCTTAAGATTACCACAACTAAGCTAGCATCTTCATTTTAGCCTACAAAAGACTCTGAAGTGAAGGATTAGCTGTGCGGTGTCCAGATTCTTGACTCTCGTGAACTGTAAGGTAATAATGTGTTGTCTTAGCCACTAAGTTTTGATAAAAGTATTTGTTATTTTTGCTAGCACATGCTTTCAAAGAACCCATACAACTTTACTATGAAGCGCAATCAAAGTTCCATATTCCAGAATTGGCATTTTCCATTTTCTGGTCCACTAAATATTCTTTGAGTCAGAAGTAATTAGTTTTTCAGGCTGGTTAATTTAACTATAAGATATACAAGTCAGTCTTACAATTTCAGTTCACCAATACTCGTGAAAAAACAATATCTTCAAAGGTGTTGATGGTCACGAGACCATAACCTTTCCTTCTCCCTACAGACGACCCACTTGGAAACCACATCATAATCACTCATTTGACAAACATTTATTAGACACTGAACAAGGCAGAGGATAGACAGGTTGTAACTCATCTCTCCTGGAGTTTATAGTCTAGATTGCTTTGATGAATTTGACACACAAGTGGAAGGAATTGATATGATTTTACTAACAGTCTTACAAGTCAGCTAAATTGAGGGAATATTCTGCAATGGGAGTTGCTTTACATAGTGCTCGGAATACTCAAAGCCATTGGCTGAGACTTCATCTCTTCTGCACTTAATGAAGTTCAGTATTGTTTCATCTTTTGTATTTACCTTCTTTTGTGAAAACTTTTATATTTAGATAAACAATTCTATTGATGATACAGCTTAAATCTATTTATATGAGAAATATTTATTAAAATGTGCTAGTGTCCAACACTGGGTGGTAAAGGGGATTCATCAATCTACAAGGCATTGAATATCTTGTGGTATTTACATTATAGTGGATCAAATAAGTTTTGATGAGGTAATATTGCCCAGTTGCGCCCATAGACTTCTTGTGTCAATAGAGGGTATAGGTAGAAAAGAGATGGATAGTACACTGAAACAGTATTGTTTGAGAAAAATTTAAATGAAGGGACTAATTACAAAAGTATAGAAAGTTTAGATTGGTGGTTCTCAATTGGGGGTGATTTTGTCCTCTAGGAGACATTTGGAAATGTCCGAAGACATTTTTGGTTTTCACAGCCGGGGCGGAGTACTACTGCCATCCAGTAGGTAGAGGCTGGGGATGCGGCGATATGTCCTATGATGAGTAGCCTTCCATAACATTTATCCACCCAAAATGTTAATATGCTGGTTTAGTTAGAGAATTATTCTTTTTACTTTGTATTTCAGCTTTAAGGATATCCTGCCTATACTTTCTGCAAAACTGGATTAGGTATTTCCGATATGTGCTTACTTACAGATTATACTTATCACAATTACCTATTTTTATTTATATCTTTTAGGATAGATCACCCATGAATCTTTGACCGTTGTATCTTCAGTGAATGGAAATATGGATGTTCAATAAGTATTTGTTGAATGCATGGATGAAGGTGCACTGGAACATATTTCAAAACTGGAGAGAACTATACTGATCATTTATCTTCCTTTCTTCTCAATATGCATGATTTGTCATTTTTTTATTATCTATTATTATTAACCACTGCCTGTGTACTAGTGCCTCCCTTCCCCACTGGAGGAATCCTCCATTGTGTTGAGAGGAGGTTATTGCTGAGATTGTTTCTCACTGTACTCTCTCTCTTTGAAAGCAAAAGACATCAAATCCTTCTTTTAAGCTTGCTCTGGGACAGCCAGGGTTAGGCGTGTATGCAGGGACATTGAGTGCTGAATGAGGGACCTACAGAGAAGGGAAATATAGAGCCCAGATTCAGCGTGGTGGCAGGTGGTCCCATGTGCAACTTGCTCCTGTGTAACTCTTGCTGGGGGAATTCTGCTCTCAAATTCTGCAGCATTCCTGCTTCCTAACTGGTTTTTAGGCCTGGACTTTGGAACTTTCCATAAATTTATTTTGTGAATGCACTGAAACCCTTCCAATAATTCCTTTTCTTAAGTGCTTAAAAATCAGTTTCTATTACTTGCAATGAGAGCCTTACTAAAACATGAGAAAAACTTGAGGATATATAGAGTATAAGAAATACATTAAATATGTGTGTGCGTGCATGTCTGTGTGTGTGTGTGCATGTAATTTCCATTTGATGGTACAGATCACATACTCAGTTAATTTCTCCACACATATTTATGAAAGGATTTATTACAAATGTTGTATAGAAAAGGACAAATAGAGCTGTTGTCTGTTTCTCCAGACATTGTATAGGGATTCATAGTTGTATGTTGATGAATCCAGCTCAATAAGGCATTATCTCCATTACATTGCTGGAAAAACTGAGAGTCAAATAAGGCAAATATATATTTTTCTTTTTTTGAGACAGAGCCTCAAGCTGTCACTCTGGATAGAGTGCTGTGGCATCACAGCTCATAGCAACCTCCAATTCCTGGGCTCAAGCGAGTCTCCTGCCTCTGCCTCCCAAGTAGCTGGGACTACAGGTGCCCGCCACAATGCCTGGCCATTTTTTGGTTGCAGCCATCATTGTTGTTTGGTGGGCCCAGGCTGGCTTTGAACCACCAGCTCAGGTGTACGTGGCTGGTGCCTTAGCCCATTGAGCCACAGGCACTGAGCCAAGGCAAGTATATTATCCAAGTTCTCACAGACAATAGGTGTTAGAACTATGGGTTTCAAATGAGGAAACCTGTTCATTCTCTTCCCCTTTTGGGATTCCAGGTGAATAATCAGTCCTGAGTCCAGTAAGTCTTGTCCAGGACTGGGAGCGCTTTGCCTCTTGTGTATTTAGTGTGAGATTATGGAGGAACAGACTTTGTTACCTCCTTTCCCTTGTTCTCCAGTGTAGCTATTTTAAAATTCTCTTTCTGTTATATTGCCTTATAGTTTTGCTGTGTGGCTTTTCACTAATGGTGCTGTATAGTAATTCCCATATAAGTAAGAGATCATTTAGGATAAAAGGAAAATCATTTAAGCTTCATTTATCAAAGTCAGTCCATGGTGATGTTTGTATTTCCTGGTTTAAACCTTCCTCTCACAGAACAGAGTGTGGGCGTGTATCTGGAAAAGCAGGGTACTTTGATGCCAGTGTTTTGACACTTCATAACTGTCAGCCTTTGTGCAGTTTTTCTCCCTGAGAAAAATATTTCTGACCTTTGTCAGTAATGTTTTATGAAAGCTAATTGTACTGCTTTCCATTTCTAATGCAAAGAATAAATTGGGAGTGTTTTTTATTTTTTTGGCAATATTAGATAATACCTACTTCATTACCCTAAAAAATAAACCTCCAACAGTTTGGCTTTTGTAGCCGTTGTGGGGCATCTGTTGCCATCAGTAATATAACCACATGATATTATATTTATTTTAAAATAAGAATTTACATAGTGTTTTTTACGTGCCAGGACCTGTTGGCTGTGTGTGCCCATGCATGTGTATTTACAATTGTTGACTCCATTAATCTTCTTAACAGCCTTATGAGTTAGGTAGTCTTATCACCTCCATTTTACACAGGAGGAAACTGAGACATGAAGAAGTGACATATTGTGTGCCAGGTCACAGATCTCGTAAATGGCAGAGGCATGACTCACACTCCTGAGCCACACTGTCGTAGGTTGCCTGTCTGATACACCAAGAAATGAATACAACACATACTTCCTATAGCAGAGGAATCTCTTGTTATGCCAAAACCATCCAACCAGCTCATTCATTTCATCTTGATTAGGATTCTCAGTTCATGCTTAGCTGCTCATGGTTGTTGCTTTTGAAGGGAACTGAAGTAGAAGGATGATTTGAATAAGTAATCTCAAACACTTCAGGCTTCTGAATGCAGAACTTGCCATTCTAGTGAAGTTAAATAACAAGCCCCATAGATGTCAATATTGATGGAAAATTGGACATGACCTAAATCAGTTCATGGAAAAATTGGTTACTAAAAAATATTTTTCTGATTTTACTGTTGATTTGGCATGGTTATAAGGTAAGCAAAAAATATAACCATGATGTGGAAAGCAAAGTAGGAATGGAAAGAAAAAAGTGACACCTGTCAAAATGCAGCCAAAATGGCTGATAAAATGGTTGACTCAAAAAAGTGACGTGTAAAATGTCTTGAGTCTAAGAGGGATGTGATGAGTTGATGGAGAGATATGGTGGGACTGGAGTAGTGGTTGTGGATATAAGGAGAGACTGGCCAGAGAGAGATGAGGGTGCAGAGATGGGAAAAGGGAGTGTATGGGAAATCATTTGACTTATGGGAAATAGGGAGCAAAAATGATATAATTAAATAAGGATTTTTTAAGACATCTCTTCATAACTGATATGCAGAATTGACGACTGGAGGCAGAAAACCAGTTGCTTTTTTCCACTTTGTTTTGTTCTCTGACTCAGCGTGGTGGGCACTTGAGGACACACTGGATAAAGATGGCTGATTCTAATCAGCTCTGCCTTCTCCATTCCAGAATGCTCTAGGTAATTTTCTTTGGAGGAATTTAGTATCTGAACAATGGTCAATTTTTATTGATGTGATAATTTTCTGCCATTTTGAAGCAAGGTCTATTGATCTTTGGGACTCACAGATGTGATAAGTCAGATTTGTTTGAAACCCCCCAAATGCCAGAAGAATGCCAGGGAAATAATGATGGGTCATTTATTCTGCTGAGAGTCTTCGTAAAGAGAATCAATAGCCTCATTGGAAAGAAAAATTGCATCATTTCTATGAAGCCCCTTTCCCAGTGAGTAGTTCTGTTTGAGTGTTTTAGCTGCCATTTATAGAATGCATCCTTAGGACAAGTCCTGACCATGGGCTGTTAGACAGGAGCTCATTTCTTTTAAGAAAGGTTATATTGTTCTCATTTTGGGATAAGGATTTTGAGGCAAATTTAACTAATTTTCCTGCCAGCACACAGTTTACAGGTAGTAAATGGTAAGGGATTTGAACATGGTGTTATCAGAAATTAAAGATATTCTACACTATCGTGTATGTGTATGTGTGTGGGGGGTGTCTCTGTGTGTAAATTGTTTTACTTATCTTTGTCTTAGTATACTTACAAATACTTAAATGTGATATAAAGCTCCTGCCCATCTCTCATAGTTGTGAACATTTGAATGAAATCATGCATATATGAAGCATTTTATTAACTTTAGCATAATACAGAAATGATACTAGTATTACTACTACTAATTTTTATGTATTAAATAGTGAGTTTTCTAAAGCATAGGCATCATTATTTTACATTTCTATATCCGTGTATATATCTTTGCCCTGAGAAAGGCTTACAATTGAATGTATAAGTAACTTTATTATTTTAGAGGAAAATACGGCACAAAGACTCTGTTGTGTTTCTAGGGACATTTTGATCGTTTTGTAGTAATCTTTCCATCAGCCGAGACTATTAGTAGCCTAAAAGGACTCTGAAAATGTTAATCATAAAATATAGTGTTTCTGTTCTCATATCTCTAAGTCAGATCAATATACACTTGCTCTTGGATAATTCTGAGGGCTGGTTAATTTAGTGACACTAATGATTTCTATGACAATCTTGAAATTGAGGTTCCCAGACTCCCTGCTGAGGAAGGCAAAGACCTGGGAAATCATTTACCACTCCAGGTGAGACCTGTAAAATTCTTGGCCATGTAATTAGGGAATTTGCATATTAATTTTCAAACTGGGGAAGTGTTATAGGCTGCAGAAATGATGTCTAATGTGGAGGAAGAGGCCAGCACCAGAAAGAAGCTGTGTATCTGTTTCCTTTGCTGGTGGAATCTCTTAGAAGCTGCCCTGAGGTCATTCTGAAAAAAGACAGTTTTATCCTTCATGCTTTGATCTCTTTTAAACAGGACACACACACACACACACACACATATCAGTTTGGTGGAATAGTCTTTATTAATAATATTGATAATGGCTACCATCATTTAGAACAACAACTGGGATCGTTTAAAAAAGGTTTGTGTTAACCCTTGGCCTTGCTCTCAGCATGGATGGCTGATCTTTAGATTTTTGATCTGTTTCTTGCCAATAGAGGAAACAGTGAGAGAACGATTGAAGACAGGAAGTAATCCCTATGCTAGCTCTTATTGTACAAGCCACATATTGTTTCTGTAGACTTTTCAATTGGGGAAGTTTTGTAAGTAATTTCATTTGACAGTCCTTTAAGCAAATCACCCTGGTTTAGCAAAGTAATATATTGGATGAAGGCTAAAATATTCTAACATTTTTGAGTGCTCCTGAGGTTGCAGACCTTTGGGGTTATCTATCCCAGAACCATTATTAGCAGGGAAGTAGGCATTAATTTTCATTTGCACAGATGGCAGAAATGGGGGCAAACAGAGGAAAGGTGACTCACTCAAGGTCATATAGCTGGTAAATCAAGTTTGAAACACAGTTCCAGCTCTGGTTTGTTTCACAGAGTTTGTTGGAGCTTGGAGTTCTAGAAGATGGTCTGCTACCTTGAGAACCCATCTCAGTAGTTCATAGTTGCCTTTGTTTAATCTCCACCTCCTCTATCACAGAGGTGCTAGAGTGTTTAAACACTATAGGCAACTCTGCTCAGGCGTTAGCTGTTTATTTGGAGAATTAATTTATATTTTTCTAAAGGAGTATTGATTTGAATTAGGTGATTAAAGTGCCTTGATAAATAACCTGCTGAATCTATTCACCTGTGTTCCACTGATTATGGAAAGGAATATATCAATCTTTTCTCATCAAATGACTTCTTTTGCCTCAACCACTCTTCTGCTGCTCTCCAGCCTTCAATTAGGCTAAGAGGCAGAATTCTTTGTCCTCTGGGGAGGTATGGCAAGGAGGAACCATAGTGTATCATACTCTGGAAAGCAAAAAGAAGAAATGACTTAACCTTTCAACCAGTTGTATGACCTTGGAAAACAGAGCAGTTCCAGACAGTTCCTTCTTCTCATTTCTCTCTTATCCAATCATTTTTTGATTCTACATCCACAATATTTTTCAAATCAGCTTTCATCCCTTCCTTGCCTCTGGTGCTGCCCTCAGGGCCCAACTGTTTACCTAAGCTATTGCCACAGTTCCTATTACCTCCTCCCATCTCTCCAGCCTCCTTCACCTAGCCATTTGGTGTCTTCTATTTTTTCCTTTTATTTCAGATTAACAGAAAGGTGCATATGGTCAGGTTATATTATTTGCATTTGTTAGGAAAAGTCTGAGTTGTATTTAAGTCCTTCACCTAAGAGGTGTGCCATATACCGCTACACTGTACCTCTTAGCTGGGAGCTTACCAGACCTCTCTTTTCTTCTCCCGTCACCCCCCTTCTTTCTGACTGCTTCTTGAATTTAATTGTGTTTTTCCTTCATGTGAGCCTGGAGTTAGTTGTTCATCTACTAGTTTCAATTACTTGGTATTGAGTACATAGTATATAATAGCTTGCTTTTTCATTCTTGATATACTTTACTACGGAGAACGTACATCCTCTTAAAATCAAGTTCTGGTGATGTCCGTGATTTTTCTTGCTCTCCTACTTGAAATCCACCTGTCTTCTGATTGCCATTCACAAATTCTGAACTTGTTAGGGTGGCCCATTGGCTTTTTATAGAACCTAGCTCATAGGACTGATTTTGTCTTCAGTCTCTCCCATAGATACCAGGCTCTAGTTGAATTGTACGGCCTGTCATTTATGGAAGAGGATGTTTACTCCCATACTTCTGCATCTTTGCTTATATTTTTCCTCTGGAAACTCAAATTTATCTTCAAATTTCAGCTCCTTACTCAGATGTAAACCTTTTGCTGATTCTCAAAACTCAAGAAGTATTAGATTCCATTATTTGTGGCTCCCCCCCCATAGTATTTTGGATGTTTCTTTACTTAGTAGTTTTAACATTATCTTTTTAGAACTTTCCTCTCTGAAGTGTAAGTTCCTGGAGGGCAGAAATCATGACTTAGTCATCCTAGAATTTTCAAAACCTACCAAAGAGTCTAATGTATATTAAATAGTTGAATAATAGATTGGATTATTTTTAGTAAAAATTTACCTTTATTTTTTCCCCTTTGGGGTGGAGTATACATTTTTTTGCCCCACTGACTTTGACCTCAGGAAGGTGACTTCCTTAACCACTGGAATGTGAACAGACAGGATGTAAGCCAAAGGCTCTACATGTGCATGAAAGTGACTCACTGGTCCGAGGCAACTGGGGACGTGCAAGGAGCAGATTTGAACCAAAATCAGAGGTTTGACCTAACTTCAGCCAATTTGATGATCTGTTAGCAAGAAGTAAATGCTTTTTGTTTTAAGTCATTGGGTTTCCAGGTAGCATCTTACTCAGTATTATTATAGGAACAGCTAACTAATACAGATATTCATCTGTAAACTAACACATACATGAGTAATAGAGAGTTAAATAGATGAGCTAAAGGGATGAAAGGGAAAAGCTTAGAAACATAAAGAGTAGAATATTTATGCATTTATTTCCTGGGAAAACATGGCATTAGGATCTGATGAAAAATCTCCATCTGTGGGAAGTTCAGGATGGGATTATACAAAGTTATGGTGGTATCACAAACTTTTGTGAAAAACATCACATTTTAGTTCTTCAACCTTGGAGTGGAGGTTGAAGTTTATACATTTTAAAACTCTAAGATAGAAATTAAGTATCTTGCTTGAATATTCGTCATGAAAAACATAATCAGAAGGAAAATCTTCTGGGAAAAAAATCACATGATGAATTTTAAATCCTAATAGAAACTATTACTGGATTGTAAACTATTTTGGATTAACGATGCCACTGTTCCCCTTCATTAGTGTGGATAATTAAAAGTTAACTGTGTATCATTTTCTTGATATTTATGAATACTGCTGTATCATGATGGTGTAATTAGGATGGTCTCATGACTAGTTATTTTCTTGAGTTAAAGCACTCAGTTAATGAGTTAAGCATTACAGCATTAAGACCTAACTGGGCTCATGAACTTTGTCTTCATAATCTCAAATGCATGCCTGGAAGAACTAATGAGAATGTATGAATGAGAAAACACAACATTTATTTTGTTGTCTCCAGAAATCATGTCACATTCAACAGATAGTGGGAACTAAGTGTTTATATGAATGATAAATTCAAATTATATGGAATAAGACAAATGAAAGCTAGAGAACTGGATCAGCACTTGTACATGGGACTGCTTCCGAGTTTATGTGCCTTTGTTTCTGGCTGTGAATCTGGCAGAAGTTAGGTTTGATCAGCCAACCTTGGAAAATTCATGATGTAATGAGGTGACTAATGAATCCGAAACTATCCTGCATTGTTTTTCCGGCCTCAAGGGACCTGGGGTTCTTGAACCCTGCAGGGTGAATTCATACATTTTTGAACTCAGGGTTAGAAATTAAATTGTTGCTTGACTGTTACTCTTTCAAATGAGAAAAATGTCACAAGTCATTGGCTTGATTTGGATTAATAGGGTCATGTTTGTATTTTGAGCAGAGAAAATTATATGCTTGAAGGTATAAATTTGTTTTTCTCTTGGATCTTGTTGGGGTATTGTGACTCTTGGGGAATGTGCTGGTGTATCTTTTGACCTCTTCATCTTCTATTCTCAATGTGGGGCAACTGCATCTCCTCTAGAATTGGTTTGCTGCTAGTTTAGGGCACAAAATGTTGTTTCTTCCAGAGTGGTAGTTCTGTGGATCTCTCTTCTTTGTCTATATTGTACATTTCTCCAACAAAACTGAGTTTCTCTTTGGTCACTGGAGATGTCATTAGAGACTTAATAAAACTTTGTTGTGTTTTGGGGAAGGTGATGTGAGTGATAAAATTAAATTTCTTCCATTTGAGAGCCTAATAATGTTCCAACAAGATACTCTCCCCAAACAGAATCCTTACAAGAAGATTTGAAAATTTCCTTTTCTTAACAGCTTTTGCATATATACCTCATTCATTCAGGTGAGTTGAATTCACATATAACTTAGTGATTATCTCAAATATTGGTTATAAGGCAGAGAAGATAATTATGTGACAGCATAGTTAGTTTTTGTGATGTGTTAATAATAGGAACTCCGATTTCCTGATTTACTACTATAAATCAGGATAGACCTTGTATATGGTATAGATGATAAGATGACCCCAATAGAGCATCATACAACAAATATGTTCAAATGCCAAGGTACTGAGGCCTAGGCAAAAGTTAAATCTCCACATTTGGGAAATTTGCAGCCAGGAAAATAATCCAAAGAAACCCAGGCTGGTGGAAGAAGGAGTTATCTTCGTACATCTCATTATGGAAATTCTTTCCTTTCTTCTTCCTTTTGAGTACTGTAGGGGGCTGGATACCATTCTCCCATCATATGCAGAAAGAACGTCTAAAAGAAGTAAATAGCTTTTTCCTTGATTCAGGATCTTTTATGATAAGGTAGCTGTAGAAATGAATTGAATAACACCTGTTTTCAATTTCATTGATCTCTGATTTAAATTTGGATATTTCTTTTCTTCTGCTGGGTTTAGGCTTAGATTGTTCTTCTTTTTCCAATTCCATCAGATGGCTTGTGAGTTTGTTGATATGCTCTCTTTCTGTTTTTTGAATGTAGGCTTCTAAAGTGATAAATTTTCCTCTCAGGACTGCTTTTGCTGTATCCCATAGGTTTTGGTAATTTGTATCTTCATTATTCTTATACTCAAGGAAGTTAATGATTTCCTTTTTTATTTCTTGCTGCACCCAAGTGTCATTCAGCATAAGGTTGTTTAACTTTCATGCCTTTGTGTGAGGTTGAGCGTTTTTGTTGGAGTCGAGTTCCACTTTTAGTGCCTCGTGGTCTGAAAAGATACAAGGTAGAATTTCAAATCTTTTTTTCCTGCTGAGGTTTGTTTTGTATCCGAGGATATGGTCAATTTTGGAGAATGTTCCATGGGATGATGAGAAGAATGTATATTCTATATCTGGGATGGAGCGTTCTATATACATCTACCAAGCACAGTTGTTCTAAAGTCTCATTTAAGTCTCTAATACCTTTATTTAATTTCTGTTTAGAGGATCTGTCCAGCTCTGAGAGAGGGATATTAAAGTTCCCTGTTATTATGGTGTTATGGGATATGGTATTGCTCAAACTAAGCAGGGTCTGTTTCACGAATCTGGGAGCATTTAAATTGGGTGCATAAATATTTAAAATTGAAATGTCTTCTTGTTGTATTTTTCCCTTAACCAATATAAAGTGACCATCATTATCTTTTTTGACTTTAGTT